>BPLR01014938.1:0-31348 GCA_021605095.1 Caerostris extrusa | reverse complement strand
AATTACCACTGCTTAACCATCGCTTCTCACTTTCATATCGCGGCCGGATAGCCAATTGGCCAGCGCTCTGGCCATTGGCACCACAGGCTTCATGTTCGAATCCTGGTGGTCGCAGAGTGAGTGGTTCGGAGTCCGCACTAACTAGTCTAGGTCCCGGCATAATTAGCCCAAAGTGTGCACAAGGACCGTAAAGCGACAGACCACATCAGACCAGACCCTCTCATATCATTGATTTTTATTGGTGCCCTGTAGGACAGCGGTTGAATGAGGGAGAGATTGCTTTTAGTCTTTTAGACCTGGTTTAGGGGCCGAAAACAAGGGGACAAGCAACAATAACAACACAATTTGCTAAAATATGGATCTATGGATATGGATAAATAAAAAAGAAGGCAGCAACAACACCAATTCGAAGAAACGCGTCAAGGTAATAAAGACTCGAAGCAATACCAAGGCTACATTTCTGGATGAATAAATGCAACAGTTTGGAGAACTCACAGTCATGCCTGAACTGGGGTGGGTCAGTTCTGCGATAACAAACGATCGAAAAAGCAAATGCATTCCTCTCAACAAAAGATGCCGACTTATTTGTAAACAGACCATCGGAAAATCCACGCCAAACAAACAAAAGACTAATAATAAATAGGGTATACTTCAGTACAAATAACTATTGCCTAGCACATTTACAATTGCAATGCACGAACCATCCATAATACATGGGCCAAAAAAGAAACTGGTCAACAGGTTCTTGCACTAATTGCCAAACTGCAGAGAATGCGAAAAAAAAATTTGAAAAAAATCCAACATGAATTCTTGCCAAAGCTCAAAGTAAAAAAAAAAAAAAAAAATAGGGACCAAATTAGCATGTATATTGGCCCAGTCTGTTCAGCATACAAATCACTGTTTAAAAGGCAATACCGGCGTTAAAGAAGCAGTTCTTTACTTCGAAATTAAGTGCCATGCGTCAAGAAATGTGGCACTAATATTTGTTTCATGCGGTTTGAAAGAAGGCTGTTATTTTCTCAGTGTGAAGGGGGCACTAGCAATGAAGGGAGAATTATGACGCGCGCCGTCGGACACTGCCGGATTTGACCGGATATTTATTGCGAAGGGCGAAAGGGTTTCTTGTTCGACGTTTCTGGAATACATTAGTATTACTACGTGCAACTGTATAACTTAAATGTATGGAATGTTAGGTCAATGACTAAAGAAATGTATGTATATATTTTATTTAAGCATCTGAAGATTTCAAACTAGAAATTCAATAATTAATGCCTGACAAACGCTTTGCAAATATATAATTAGTATATTGTCTGTTTTTTTGAACCAATCAAATTAAATGTAAGCAGAAAAATCTCTATTTGGTTTGATTCAACAATTTTTTGAATAAGAATTTGTGTTCAACAATTTTTGAATTAAGCATTCAACAACAACAACAAAAAAAAAAAAAAAACTTGTTATTTAGTGTAAAAGAAATTTAAAAAAAATAGTAATTAGCTAAAATTGAAATGATTTAATTCATTCATGCTTAAACTAATTATTCTATCACACCAAACACAGACAAAACAAATTATAAGACAATTATTTTGATAGCTATTCAAAATAAATTACATCATAAATTTTATCCTTAGCATCATCAACACCACTATAACTTAAAAACAAACTTAATTAATTAAAAAATGTAAAAAAAAAAAAATTTTTTTTTTTGATAAATTTTAAAATGCATTTATTATTTTATTTTATTATTTATTTATTTATATTTTTAGAAATTCATTACTGATGGGTATAACAGAAAGCAATTCAGATTATCATAAGGATGACAAGCTATAACTGTATTATCGCTGTAGAGAATCGCAAAAGTTTTTAAATCGTTAATCAAGTTCTTCTCCCCCAAATAAACAGTAATATTTTTTGTCTAATGGTTTTTCAAAATTAAATTTAAAAAAATCCTTGTTAAACAAGAAGCATGATAATGTCAACTCAGATAATTAGAAAAAAAATGATATCAAATGCACAAACATTTAAAATTAAATTAAAAAATAATTTAATATGAACCACCAAACTTTAAGCAATTACATAAAAACAAAAGAAAAAAATATCTTTTAATCATAATTTTTTTGAAGCTCTATGAACGTAAATTCTTCCTAAATGATTCAAAGTGCAAAATTGGTTATTCTAAAATTTATTAAATTTGATCGTGATAGTGAATTTATATATATATATACATATATATTTAATATATATTTTAGCGTGATCTTTAAGTACTTAAAATTTGTTTAAATGAATTTCCCCTCTGAGTAATACAAAGCACAGCTATTGTTTACAGAAACATGCCATAATAGCAATTAAAATATTAAGTACTTAAATATCACGGCAAAATATTTATAATTTTATAGAAAACTAATCATTTCAAAATCGAATAAAAACTGCAATACTATTTTATATAATTAATTTTTAACTATCCTATAAGATAAAAATTAAAAAAATAAATAATTCGTAAAATCTTTAATAGAAAAAAATCTCGTAAGAAATGATAAATACAAAGAAAACTTTAAAATCGAAATTTAATTAATTGTATTTTCCTTAATTTTGCTGTGAAAATTGACTACAGTCAAACCTGTTTTTATGTGGGGGATAGGGACAGCATAAAAGAAATCGTATAAAAAAACATTCCTTGAAATGTCATAAAATGTACTATTTGCAACACATTAAAAAAAAATTATGCGGTAAATAGGGACCACATAAAAAAAGTCCCACATAGAAAATATCTAAATTAAAATCTCACGAAGAAACACTACCTCGCATCTAATAGCATTCGTGGGTAATCAAGTGGGACATCTGTTGGATTTGTTTTTTAATTTGCATTTCATTTTGACAGCCATCTGTCATTCTCTTTTTGAATTAATTTTTTATTCATGATATTCATTTGATGAAATTTTTTTTTTTCATGTATCACACAAAAAAAAAAAAAAAATAGCATTAAAAAAAAAAAAAAAAAGACCACATAAAAACAGGTTTGACTGAACTGTATGAAATTTATAATTTAATTAAAACGTTCTTATGTAAAAACAACACTCACATTCTCTATTAACTATAATAAATCCCAAATAACAAAATCAGCTGTATTGCTCACAAAGCAAAAAAAAAACAAAACAAAACAAATTTACTTTCTCAATCTAACCGGATAGTTTAACAACTGCGAAGTTCTTTGTTTGTTTATTAAATAAAAACAATGAAAGAATGCGGAAACACTCTGTAAAGACTTGGTAAGTACCTTTTGAAAAGGTTTTCGCATTAAATAGTTTAACACTCAAAATGATCTTCACGGGAAGTGTATTTAATTAGATTAATACAGATTAAATTTTTGATTATAACTTTAATAATAACCTGCAATTTTGTAATTTCATTGTTTTTTAATGAATCTTTTGTAACATTATATTATTTATTTAGTGGGAAAATATTAAATATGGTAATTAATTAATTATTAAGTATGGTATAATTAAATATTAAATATGATATGGTAATTTTCATAATATAAGATTACATATTCGTTTTTAGAAAATTTTAAAATAAATAATCATCATCACGCTTATTAGCAAAAGAACCTCGAATTTTAAATTAAATGAATCAAATTCATCAAATACAATTGGTTTTATGAATACTTAAATTATTAAAATTATTGTTTTTATTTTGGTACTTATTAAAATTAACAGAGAAAACATAAAATGTAGTAATGCGATTAATTAATTGTCTCGTGGTTCAAATAAAAAATGAAAGTATGAAATGCATCTCACTCTTCATTTTAATTTATTGTGAAAGAATTTGGTTGAATAAATCATAATAAATTCCACACACGTAACATTAGTACATATTCTGAATTTAATTAATAAATATTTTAATTTATCCTTCTGCTTATGACATTTTAAATACATCAACGTCAACAAGATTAATTGAGTGTCTCTTTTAGGCCAGTTTTCAGTTACTTGAGTCAAACATAAAGCCTCTTTTTATGTTGAAACACTCTTATGGAATTCATATTTTCTAAGGATTTTGTTTTCAAATACTACTAAACTTCCAAATGCATGCATTGTTAAATAGCCTTTAAGAATATATATATTTAAGGTTTGTTGCTACGTACGGCTTTATTGGAACACAATCCTTACAAATTTTTGCCACTTACCGTAGAAACAAAAAATGAATATATAAGCAAATCAAAATTACAAAAGGGAAAACACAAGACATTCTTAACAAAATCATCCAAAAGGCCTTATAAACAGTTGAAAGCAAGTTAAATGTTCTAAGGATAAAAATTAAAAAAATTAGAAGCACCGTAATAAAAGTCCGTGTGATCAGGACATGTTTTCTCTGACCCTCCAGTAAATAATACACAAATCACTATTCTGTTGTAAAGTTAAGAATCCAGTTCAGAACAAACAAATCGGATGGACCTTATTCATTTTCTCTGTTTTTATAAAAACATATATATCCGAGTTCACAATTCTATTTTGGCCAGATATTCGGCCAGACAGTCATGTCCAGTTCTTAATCCAAAATTGGCAACAGCCTCTTTAATAGTTTTTCCACTCAATTTTTCTAGTCATTCCCCGATTGTCTCCCAAACTTTTCCCTTTGCTGTTAGATAATAATTCACTAATATACGATGACTTAATTTTTTGTACCATATATTTTTAAAATTTATTTTGCAATAATTTGATGAAACTGGACTCTATATACCTACATCTCAAAGCTGAGTCATCTACATGGTGATCACATTTCAATGAACTTTATGACTTTTATTGCAAGATTAAAGATTCTCAAAAAGAAAAAAGTCCAATATATTGTAAGTCCCATCCCTCCAACCATCAAGAGAAATACCAAAAAGAAGTAACAATGAAATCCAGCTATCTGCTCGCATTTATTGCTGGAAGATCCACCATCATAAGATGATGTCACTCATACCACAGATTACATAAAAACTTACATGGGGGTAGGGGATGGGGAAATAAAAAGAAACGGATCGAAGAACCAACTAGGTGGTCTAGTTCTGAAACAACACTCTCTTTCTTTGGCAGTATGAAGGGAGATTTTTTTAATACCTCACGTGTGTAACAATTTATTGAGCAGAAAAACTCTCAGTCATGTTTGAGCATTTGAAGTTACATTACTACTATTACCAAGAGGGGGAAATCTCGTACTGATTTGTGAGTTGTAAATTCCAGTGGTAGTCATGAAATTGCTAAACAGTGGTACGTTTAGTCTTCCGAACAGTTTTTTTCAGGATGATACAAGTGTTACACGAAAGCGTCCTTGAAGATGAACATCCTTGAGAATTTTATTTTATTTATTATTATTTTATTATTATTTTTTTGTAATACCATATGGAAAAAGATGCTTTAGAAATAAGAGCAAATAACACATAAAACATACAGGTGGAGAACACATGTTAATTCAAGGAAGGGTGTGTGAGGGAAAAAATTATGGCATAATTTGAAAGGGATTTTCTAAATATTCTATAGATTTTGAGTTGAAATATTTTCCGATAACTTTGAAATTAAAATTAAACCTCTTGTTGAAGTAAATATGTGTAATAAGATTACCAACAATATTAAAAGATCTTGCTTTATGTTTAAATTTGTTTTGATAGATCCCAATTAAAAAATATTGCACGAGAAGCTTTCACAAATCGATTAAAATTAACATTACAAAAAATTTTCTTTCATATTATTACTTACTATGAATATTTTTTATCCTATGCCCATCTCCGACCTCTCGATCATTAGTCGACGATCAGCCCAATACAGTAAAGAACGACGAAAACAATCATTAAAGGCGTTGACAGTAACACAAAAAAGTATATAGTTAAGAACAGTAGGGCATGTGATGAGGTGCTCTCCAGTCATGAACATGTCATAGTCACAAAGTGAGCATATATCTGTATCGGCCAGTCCTATTCTATACAGGTGATTTTGTAAGTAATCATGGGTCATGACAAGTCTAAAGCAGCAAAGAACTGCCATACAAAGAACTGGCAAAGCAAAGAACTGGGAATTGTTGTTAACTTACTATAAATATTAGTTTCGAAACAATTTTAAAAAAATATTTAATCAATTAATCTTTCTTGTAACTTTTTAACATCAACGCGAAAACTGCAACCTTACCGGGATCTAAATGAAATTTAAATTATTTCAAAAGCACAAAATTTATTTGAACTAATAGCAGCAAATCGATGTTCTTCAAAAAGCGTGAAAAACAGCAACCTTTATTCAGAGATCAAATCGATGTTCTTCAAAAGTAATTGAAACTATTCTAAAAGAAATTGATATTATTCACAAAATTTATTTGAACTAATAGCAGCAAATTGATGTTCAATAACGTTAGCAACAAATATACATATTTAAAAATAAACTTTAGATATCATCCAGCTGTTTCCCCTTTAAAATTTTTGTTTACTTTTGTACACTTTCTAGAAGCAGCAAAAAAAAAAAAAAAAAAAAAATTCGAATCGGAAAACAACAAATCGGAAGACTTTCGTCCTTTTAATTTCCGACATATTTCGAATCGGTAATTAAAAGCAAGAATGAAATAGTTGCGGTTTTGAAAGAAAGGAAGTCCTGCACTAAAGGTTGAGAAAGGGTTAACAGGATATGTTAAATGCACGAACAGATAGGGCGTCACACTAACAACCCTTCAAGATAAAAATATATTTGACGCCAAAGTATACATTTTAATGCATGGCATTAGACACCAAGATATATTATAAATTTTGAAGTCTGTCAGAAGATTAGATGGACACTAACCTTTTAATTATTAAGCATTCAAAGACATAGGATGCTTTTTAACAAATGATATGCAATTAGTTATCAAAGTTGGTAATTTACTAGAAGGTTACGTAATTTATATTTTGATGTAGATAAAAGGTTTTAGTAAGAAATATTAAGTCAAAAGTGATATTTAAAGATATTAAAAGGAATATCAAAACTCATGAGAAAGAAAAGTAAAATGTTGAAATTGAATATTACATGGTGTTAAAACAATGATGTAAATAACAAGTACAAATTTCGGTACTTACGTATTAACGGTACCTTGGCGACAGTTGCGCCAATAAAGAGCACACGCGCCAACCGCAGCTACAGATTTGGCGCCAATCTACACACCAAAATTTTTGTTTCAAATAATAAAATAGGTACTTACGTATTAACGGTACCTTGTCGGTTTTTAAGTGTCGCCAATCTAACAGCTACTAAGGTTACCAAACCAATAGAATAGATTGGTGCCACTTAAAAACCGCCAAATCTGTAGTTGCGGCTGGCGCGTGTGCTCTTTATTGACGCAACTGTCGCAAAGGTACCATTAATATGTAAGTACCATAAAAAATATATGAAACACTTCATTTAAAATCAAAACACCTTCAAAATATTTTTATTTCAAATAATAAAGATTGCCGACACTTAAAAACCGCCAAGTCTGTCGCCAAGGTACCGTTAATACGTAAGTACCCAAATTTCTTTCAATTTGTTGAAATTGAATATTAGATGAAATTTTGTTGGAATTGAATATTATGTGAAATTTTGTTGAGAATGAATATTACATGAAATTTTGTTGAAATTGAATATTGCATGAAATTTGTTAAAATTGAATATTACAAGAAATTTTGTTGAAATTGAATATTAGATAAAAGTTTGTTGAAATTGAATATTATATAAAATTTTGCTGAAATTAAATATTACAAGGTTAAAACAATGATGTAAATAGCACGCACAAATTTCTTTGAATTTGTTGAAATTGAGTTTTTACGAGGTTAAAACAATGATGTAAATAGTACGCAGAAATTTTTTTGAATCTGTTGCAATTGAATATTATGCGTAATTTTGTTTAAATTGAATATTGCATAGTGTTAAAACAATGATATAAATACACGCACAAATTTCATGCTGCATACCAGATATGAGTTATTTTATAAGAAAATTTTATGTTCTGTCTCAATAAAACAAACCAATAATTTTTTGTGAAATTATAAATAGAATATTTATTGTTATTACTTTAAGCCCTTAAAAGACATTTTAAAATTCCATTGTCGACAATTTATGTAATAATTTATTTAGTATGGTAAAAAAATAATGAACCTGCACTAAATGTAAAAATCATAACTTAGCAAACGTCAACGTTGTATTTAATGTTAAAAAAAAAAAAAAAAAGTAAAATTAAAAGTTTCAAAATAATATACATATGATTATCATTCTTTTTTAAATGGTAATGTAAATAATAGAAAAAGACGAATTAATGCACAAAATCTATTTTAAAAATAGGAATGACTCTGTCAGATAATATGCACAAAACTTAAGTTTCTTGATAACTCTATCCATACTATTTGAAATTTTTTTTTTCATATTTCACAATTTAAAAAATAAATTAATGGAATTACAAGAAAGTGAAATGTAATGATTACATAAACTTAATAAATCTTTTATATTATTTAAATATATTTGTTTGGTACAATACAAAATATAACATGTTTTCATGGAAATTTTTCAATAGGACTTAAAAATATTCTATTCGAAATAAGTTTTTTTGTTCCTCTTACCTCAAATTCGTTATCCCCTTTTTCTATGTTTTCCAACTCTTCCTGGATAAAGTGGATCATTTTTGGTGATTTCTCGCGATCCAGAGAACCAAAAACAGTCGCCAAGGAAGACCTTTTCCTTTGCTTAATTTGGCGAAGAGATCTTGGAGGCGGTGGAGTGTAAGGCGATAAGCATTGCAAACTTCGAACGCTGGACTCGAACATTTGTTCCATCTTTTTGAAACCACGCAAAGACATCTTATGCATCACAAATATTCTTATCGCAATAGTTGTTGAACACCGTATAGTGTTTGTAAATCACAATGTTATAAGTTCTTCAGAAATGTTCAACATTTGAATTAATTGTTGGAAGAAATGATTCTAGTAATGATTTAATATCAAACTCTTTATTGAATTTCAGTATGTATAATCATAATAAAAAAAATTGATAAGCATCAATTATTCTATATCACAATTTTTTCAATGCCAATATATGAATTGTTGGATTAGAATGGTTTAATGTATCAGCTTTAAATGTCCTAGTTCAATCATACTTAACAATATAGCTCATAGTAATACCAATACGTCACACATTTGTTGTTTATTCCTTCTGTACATAAAACAGTTTTTCTTAAATATAGAACCTTCAAGTTATTTTTTAGAAATATCTTTCTGAGTTATGACTTTTGATGTTGAAATAATTGTTTCATTAGCAGTTTTCAAATATCCAAATAGTAGTTTCACAGAGCTCAAAATTAGGTATTATATCACAAAAAATATCTAACAGCTACGTTAATGTTTATTCACATTTTGTAAGTCCAACTTTTTTATAAGTCTGATTAGATGTTCACAAATCCATTTGTTCTTACTAATCCAAATGCAGACATAAAAATGATTTGGGAAAATCAACAGAAAAAAATATTTGATGTTAGTTATATCGCAAATTAATATCCAGGTTCTCACGTGTATTCTTCTAAGTTTCTATCAAGTCTAGTTCAAAACTAATTAGATGAAAATAATATCCAAATTCTGATTATATCTTTTAAAAAAAGGTTTAAATTTGGATAAAATAACTGTAAATAAGTTTTATAATTATTTACATTTGCAAGTCATCAGAAAGATGGTCACTGATTGAAATCCTGTTACAATGCACACTGGACACTTAACAGTAATAAAAAGGGTGCTAATTGTTGTCAATTCGTTGTTGCTGGCCGAACTGCAAATCCAAATGCAGACATAAAAATGATTTGGGAAAATTAACAGAAAAAAAGATATTTGATGTTAGTTATATCACAAATTAATATCCAGTTCTTTGCGTGTATCTTTCCAAATTTCCATCAAGTCTAGTTTGAAATTAGTTCGAAACTAATTAGATGAAAAATAGTATCCAAATTCTTGGTTATATCTTTAAAAGCAAGTCTAGATTTGGATAAAATAACTGTAAATTATTTACATTTGCAAGTCATCAGACAGATGGTCACTGATTGTTGTCCAGAAAAAGAAATTCGACGTTAATTATATCACAAATTAATATCCAGTTTCTCGCGTGTATTCTTCCAAGTTTCGACCAAGTCTAGTTTGAAAATAGTTAGAAAATAATTGGATGAAAAATTTTATCCAAATTCTTGATTATATCTTTATAAAAATAAGTCTAAATTTGATAAAATAACTGTAAATAATTATTTACATTTGCAAGTCATCAGATAGATGGTCACTGATTGAAATCCCGTTACAATGCACACTGGACATTGGTAAAAACACTTAACGGCAACAAAACGGGTGCTGATTGTTGTCAGTCCATTGTTGCAGGCCGAAAACTGCACACACACTTCGCGTGATCATGAAGAGTTTGTGTGGTGATGCAAGCGGTCATATGGCAAAAGCAGCACTTAGGCGACTGGAAACCTGGGTCATCTTGACTAGGAAGAGGCTAATCACGAAAGGATCGCGCAAACGGACGGACTTGTTATCGAACGACCATGCCGCGAGCGACGACAAGTTTTCGGCAAGTTCAACACCGAAAGTTGCTAGCCCGGTATAACGTAACGTGAGGCGAAATATAAATAGCAACAGCAACAGCAAAAAGCAAACACTACAACAGCAGCATTCCCACTCTGTGTGTGTGTGTGTGCAGATGCCAGAGTTAAAAACAACAACAAAAAAATGAACAAGAGATAGAGAAGAGAATAAAATATTATCATAAAAAGATATTCGACGGCATTTTCAGGAAGCGAACGAAGTCAAGAAAGAATCTTATTCGCCTCCAGGGCTTTGGGACAAAAAGATTCGAAAAGAAAAAAAGAACAAAAAGTGGAATAATATTCTGGAACGTGGTTATGCTAAGTCTTAGATGTTCGATTTTATGATGCTCTCGAAAGGGAAAACGATATTCGATTTTGTTCTCTGTATTTTGAAGTGTTTTAAAACGACAATTCTTATTTTTTTTTTTTTTTTTAAATACTACTCGCCGAGCCTTTTCTTTTTCTTTATACTATTCCACCAAACGATTATCTTCCTTTCAATGAAAGTTAAAGTTGGTGTAAAAAAAAAATAATGATACGCGCTTCTATCTTGATTAATATCAAAAGAAAATGTCCAAACGATTCAATCTGAGGTTGCGCTAGCTTCACAGCCTTATCAGTTCCATCTATATAATATTATCCAAGCTGTGTAACTTTTTTTTTTTCTTCTCGTTTCTTTGCATAGTTGTGTTTTTCTTTCTCGTTTGAGGGCAGCTTCAACCAACACAACGGAAAGATATATCTATTTAAATGGGAGCAGTCAAACGCGGAAATATCGGTTTAATTGTTAGTTGGTGAAGAATTCAAATTCTACCTGAAGAAAGTGTGGTTACGGGGGTCATTCAACTGAGGCACTATCAAAGGGTGCGGTTTGATGAATTCCTCTAATTTGGAGTCTATTTCAGATTCAATTTTTGATTAGGAAACAATAAAAAAGGGTCATCTTCTTGTAGCAGTTGACGCAAATTACACAACCATGTTTTTACAGAGACACATTCTTTTTGGTTAACAGTAATATTACTTTACTTTGCAAGTGCAATTAAAATTAATGAGTAGTTTTATTTCTAAATAGAAGAAAGTAATAAAAACTCATTCAATACATAAAAGATTTACTTATTTTTTTTTTCTTTTTGGATCAGATAATATCAAATCTTTGAAATTTTATCTGTTAATCTATGCTGAATAGCACTATAAAATTAATCTAAGAAACGGAGACAGTATTTTTCAGATGGAATGTAAATGAAAAAAAAAAATTAGCAAAATGTAATAAGAATATATGGATTCACTTATGAGTCCTTCTATGTTAATTTCATGTTACTGAAGTTCAAGATATTTGATTATAAGAAATCACAATACAATAAGAATTTATTCTAAGGATTAATTTTATTTTAAGTAAATAAGGAATGTTTTGAACAATTCAAAAATAAAAGTAACTTATATTTAATGACCAAAGAACTCGGGAAGTTAGATAAGAATTTTGGAATCTTTAATAAAATATTTTCAAAAACTAAATTATGCATAAATTATTTGATTTACCATTCATTATAAGTCTCAACAAATCAATCGAAAAGAATTAAGGAAACACAAGAGTAGTTCACAATAATTTTATAACAGGGAAAAAGTTTAGATTCAATGAAGCAATATTTTCAAAGCAAAAATTGAATTGAGATACTACTAAAAACCTTTGTAAAATCACTTGAAATACAAAGAATTATATACCATAAATGCAATTGAATATTATAATACTTTCACAGTAAAAACATCAAAGCAATATCTAAATCATATAAATAAATACGAATAATAATTAATATTTGAATAAAATAGACATAGTGGGTTTGGGTTTTCACAATGGAATAATTTTCAAAACCATAATTATCAAACAGCCATAAAATCAATCACCAATGATTAATGAAGCAATCCTTGAAAAAAAGGCACAGAATGTTCTACAAAAAAATTTTTATTTAAAAAAAATATTTGCTTTTATAAGTAAATCGGCAAGAATAAATTTTGTAACATAATTCAAACTTTTAGACTTACTTGAATTGGAAGATATTATCAACAGCAATCAATCAAGATCTCATAAAAATAACGCAAATATTATGCATTTCGAATACAATTTTCAACATTCATCAATACTTGAAACATGGCAATAATTTCAGAAATTTTCCCAAAACAAAAACTTTCAAATAATCATTCCAGCAGGCTTTCCGGACAAAAAAAAAATCAAAGCATTTTTTACCATCAACAGATTAACACTACTCAAACACTGAACTTGGGCTGCTTATACAGATATAACCAAGAAATTTCTTATAAATAAATCACCTCAGATATGCTATGGAAAGAAATTTTTTTGATCACCAACAATGTACTGAAATAAAACTTTCAAAATACCAAAAACTTGAGGTTGCGCATATACTAGTAGAGTTGTATAAAAACCATCAATCAATTATTACAAGTTCAGTAAAATCAATCTTTAGATCATCAGCATGTGCACGAACAACCTATTCCTTTGAAGCATACATCACAGTCATGTTGAAACAGAAACATGGAATGAGACAGGAATCACTGCATACTAACAAAGCAAGAATTTAAGGTCACGCATTGTGGAACCCTATAGTATCCATCAGCACTTCGTCATTCAGCAGCATGTAGTCACTGGCCAACAAGGCGGATGGACAGCCATTGATGCCATGGGTGACGGTGTAGGGTCACATAAAGTGGTGGATAATGAATTGGCTTACAGAAAATGGTGCTCTATTCAAGGTAGGACAGGAAATGCAGAAATTAGCTGGAAAAAGTGCATTGGATGCATGATCCGGGCATTACCGGCGGAATCTAATTGGAGGCCTGTAAGCAGGAAGTGGGGAGGAAAGGTTTTACCTTTCATTTTTTTTCATATGAGCTCTCATCCGGGAAGTGTTTATTTCCCCTTTAATCCCACACTAAGCCATGGCATGGGTAGGAAATGTTAAGTAAAGTACATGACAATTTTTCCAAAAAATGAAGTACGTAAAAGTTTATAAAATGCCTTTTATACACTAATATTTATCTTTAATGCACTAATTTATCTATCTATCTATATCTATCTATATATATATATATATATATATATATATAATGTGTGTGTGCACAAGTGTGTTTTGAATTACTTAGGCGAAATCTTTTAGACCGACCATCTGCTGTGCATGTTATTTTTATACATAGTGACACAATTTTTCTCTCACACTATAAGAAAAACAATTATAATCGCATTAGTGACAATTATAATCACATTAACGTTTTAACCTTTCAGAAAAATTGCAACCTTTCATTATGTTTCTTCTAGATACATAACAATAGGAGATCTACTTGGAACTTAGTGAGTTTTTTTTTTTGTTTTGTTTTGTTGTTAAATATTGTTGCTAATTTTTTATACCTCCAAATAATATGCTTGTTTATTCAATGAAGATGTTCTAATTATATCAGAAACCTCCGCACGCCCTAGTTATTTTTTAGTACAACCATATGTTGAAAAGTATTAATCTTGTACCTACATTTTGATGAAGTACAATAAATTTGGTAAATGCATCCTATACGAATCAAAATAAGTACGATATTATATATCTCGTATTTATATATTTGTTGTTGATCATCGGTGGGTCTCATGTTTTATTTATGTATGCCACATAAACAGCCCACCGATATGTAACTAGAGAAGGACACTACCTTTCGAGAATAACTGTATGCATAGCAGACTGTAGTATTATTCCAGAATGGCCTAATTAACATATTATGTTTATGTTTACAAATAGTTGAAAAGGTTGTAATTATATATGACCCTCTTTCTTAAAATGATTTTATAATATATTAATTTTCTATACAAATGCAATTCTTTTTCTATTGTATTATCAAATTGTTTCATAACAATTTGTAACTCCATCAAAATTCATATATATTTGGTATAGAACACTAGTATAAAATTAAATATAGTAAAACTTTAAAAAAAAAAAAAAAAAAAAAACGTTTATTTTCAATATCTAATAAACAAAATAATCAGATTTTAAATTTTAAATCATAATAATCTAGTTCACAATTGTTTTTTAATACTTATTGGAATTTTAATTTAAGTATTTTAAAAATTTAGTTGTGATAACTGTTTGTTCTACTAATAGTGCAAAAATTAATTAGAAAGTTAACTTCACATAAAAATATCTAATTAATTTTTTTTTTAATTTAATACCATTCTCGCTGATTTAATGCAACCATTTTTCCTAAATCAACAACCTAATTATTTAAATTTTAATTGGAATGGTACTTAAATTTTAACTGCAAATATACAAGCACTAATTAAAAAATAAAATACAACAAATAAGATGGTTTGCATATCTTAGAATGTTGTTATTTTAATGAGATAGCTATAAATTTAAAGGACATGACATACAAATTTAAGTACTTCCATCATTAAAAGAAGGAGTTACTTTTTAATTTTAATAATAAAATTGACATCCATAAAATAAAAATTAAATGTTATTAGTTAGAAATGTTTATAGTTTCAGATATAAGAGGTAAGAAAAAGTGAAAGTAAAATTAACAAACAATAATAATAGTAATAAAAAAACAATGGAAAAAGTAATTAAAATAATGATTGCAATACTTTCAAATTGCTTTTGAAATTTTAATAACTCGAAATTCTTAGAATTTGATTTTTCCCCCTTACAAAATGAAAGTAGATGTTTAAGGAGTGATTATTATTTTTTAGAAGCTCGTTTTATTTCTGCAGATCTTAGTTTTTACATCAAAACAAATTAAAACAAAATTAATAGCAAATAATAAATTTACTCGTAATATGTGTCTATTATGAGTTTAGCATATCCAACGTTTAGAATTAAGAAAATTAAGATTAAGAATTTGTTTGAATTATCAACTGAACAATAATTATTAAAACACAATATTTGACTATTCACTCACAACATTATTACTTCAAAATGACATAAATTTTCAAAAATGCATGGAAAATATTTTATAAAGGTCAGTTGCATTGCTTTTCATAAATTATAATAATATAAAAAAACAAAAACTATAGTTATTGACTAATTAAATTTGAATTTTTGTGTTAATTCCAAAATTACTTTCATCCGTTGCATAATATGGGGCTTGGTCTATATGTCTACCAAGTGGGATAAGGTCAATTTTTGCACATTTTAATCTAATTAGATCGGGATCTACAGTTTAACGTGGATTCCGAGCCACTCACAAACATCCATGCCTTCGCCAGGATTCGAACCTGGAACCTGAAAACCTGCGGTACGAAAGGCCAGATCGCTAGCTAATTGGCTATTGGCCGCTAGTCGAGGAGAAAATAATTTTAAAATAATTATTGAAATACACAAAAACAAACTCAAAATTTTTAATAATTCATTCAAATGTAGTATGAAAATTAAAAATTTATTTAAAATCCAAATTATTTTTCACCCCCCTACCCATCAAAAAAAAAAAAAAAATCTCCGTTCTCTATTAAAACGAGACACGAATTACCCCAGCAGAATTTCATCCTATAGAAATAACACATAATACATACAGACAAAAGAAAAATAAAACTGTCAACCCAGAATCCAAAAACAAATGCCAGCTAGTTATTCTCAAAATTTTTCAATAAAACTCCACTTTTCCAAGCCACCCTCAAAATAGAACCAATTAAGGTTAAAAAAGATGAAAGGTGGAGGGAGACAGGGGGAGAGAGAACATTTCTGGCACGTCCTCCTCGAGGGGACAGTGGGCGTGAAAGTCCAAGGACGTTGACCTGCAAAAGCCGCATGACCCAACCACGGGCTGCCGTAATGTGGCCGGAGCGGTCTTTGGCTGAGCTTCTGCAATTCCTTTTCATGCGCTGCAGGAGTAAAAACAGGGTAATTAGCAGATTTGCTGTACAGATACTTAAAGGCGCAATAAATGAAGAGAAAACTTATTTTTCTGAAGGTAGTATAGTGGTATGTATTATTTTTAATGAATAATTTAAAGAAAAAGCGATGGAATAGTGACAAAAAATTGATTTCGTATTTAACAATTAAAAAAGTTAATATTTGAAATCATAATATGAATGATATAAAAGAAATAAGATAGACTGTAGACACTTAAAAAAAAAAAAAAAAAAAAAAGATAACATGAGGATTTTTGCGTGATTTTTCTTACTGTATTTTCATGTAGTAATCTTAAAAAACTTTTAAATCTTACTTTTTATTAATCATTAACGCGAAGAGCTGTAACAAATGTACAGTGAAACTTCTCTATAAATACAGATGTTAACGAATATGCTTATGTTTGCAGAAAAAGATCATATAATTGAATGAGCAGTGCAAATGTTGGTAGCAATTGTCCACTTAGATGTTTAAAATAATAAATAAATAATAAAACAGGATTTATATATCAGTCAAGGAATATTTTTATTTTTGTCCAATCATATTTGTAAATAATATTTCATTTAGAGTAAAACTGCTTGAAGAGTAAAATAATAGTTGCTATTTAATGAAGATTCTATTCAATTGATCATCAGAGTTCATTATGGTATAGTTAAATATTTCTATAACAAACACACGTCAAATCAACAATCTATATTATCATAATGCTTCCATTAATCTAAATGTACAATTCAAGCATCGATAATTTGTAATTAGAAGAGCAAATGAAAAATTGTCGAAGTGTCCTAATGTAAATTAGGATAAAATTACAATTATTTTATATTTACAATTACAATTATTTTAGAAATAATAATTATTATTTTGCAATTAAATTATTTCAGAAATAATAATTATTATTTTACAATTAAAATTACTTTACAAATAATTATTATTATTTTGCAATTAAAATTTTTACAAATAATAATTATTATTATTATTTTGCTATTAAAATTATTTCACAAAAATAATTATTATTTTACAAATAATTATTATTATTTTGCAATTAAAATTATTTTACAAATAATTATTATTATTATTATTTTGCTATTAAAATTATTTTACAAATAATAATTATTTTGCAAAAATAATAATTATTTCACAAATAATAATTATTATTTTATTAAAATTAAAATTATTTTATATTTGAAACGTTTCGCTTTTAAAACGGTCAACCAGTAATCTATTCCATGGAAAAATTAGTTATAAATACAAATTTCACTAATCTGGCTCAATCAATATTAACATTATCAGAGTTTCCTTATAAAAAATAAAGAAGTAATTAATTAATTAAAATATTTTTTATCAAAAGTATGTTTTGAAATCAGAATGAGGTAAAAAAAAAAAAAAAAATGTAAAGTGCTTTTACAAAAGGCTTTCAATATCAAGTTTTTAAAACAAACTTAATGAAACTGAAATCTTGAAAACAAACATTAGTAAGTATGAAGAGAAATGCAACTTATTCTCTGAAATTTAAAACAAATGTAATGCTTGTCTAGTAAAAATTTCCACCGGAAATTTCAATAACAAAACAAATGAAGCTTTCAATAAATGTATTAACAAGGTCCCTTTTTGCTCTTAGAATTCATCTAACAAATACTTCCATGTAAGCAAGGAACACGAGCACTTTCTTTCTTTTTCTTTTTTCATACTTATGATGGATAATATGGAATGTTATTGAAGATAAGATATTGATAGATGTTCTACACAAAAGACGTTAAGTGGCTGGACTCAATGTCTTTAAATACTTGAGATAAATGATAAAGTCTAGTTATTAAACAAATAGTGTAATGGGATGATACGAAGAGGTCTAAATATCTGACGACTGACAGTTTTATCAGTATTCGAAAGTGTACACCAAGAAAGCACTTGAACTGCTTAACATATGACATCTAAGTACTTGTGTTGGTTATCAAGAATAACTTCAGGAATTTGCTTACTTATTCACGAATTACAATTAAATAGTTTTTTATTCTTTCATTTTATATAAGCAAATTATTAGTTTAAGCTTTTATGAAACGAAATTTGATTTATATAACAATATTAATAGCCTCTTCTCATAGTGATCAATTCGATTCCGGAAACCATTTTCAGATCACTTTGTAAAATTGTACCACATTGTGCAAACTCTAGGGGGCTGATGGCAAATTTAGTGCTCGATGTCCCACGTTTCGGGTTGGAATCCCGGCGGTATCCTGGATGTATGTAGTGGTTCGAATCTGCTTTAAACCGTTGGTTGTTGTTGTTATCGTGTTAATGGATTTAAAATATAATTATCAAATTTAGATCAAGTCCAAAAGTCTTCCCAATAGCGGCCGCTGGCAATGGCGCCGCTTCACTATACAGGACTCCCATAGGTCCCAGTCTAACATGGCTGTAGAACGTTGGGCAGACAACCTTACTCCATAAAAAGTCAGCGTCACGGAGCCAAGTCAGATTTCTACCTACAGGAGCTCCATCACAACAGAAACTGCCGTCATCTCCCCATTTCCTAATTCCATGATACCACACGGATTCTTGGATTTGTTCTAGATGTTTCTATTTACCAAGTGGGATGACAACAAACAACAGTAGGTCCCGGTCATGACCATAGGACGTAAGGCTGACAACCCTGCGCTGTAAAAACGAAACTATCTCCTGTCTCGGAATCTACCAGCAGACAGACGGCATTGACCCACCATCGGCTGTAGTGCCAGGGGGTTAGTTAGTTAGCCTAGGCTTAAACTTGTAAATAAGCAAAAAAACTTTTTAAAATACTTTTTTTGTCTGTCAGTGGACCTCATGTTCCACTTATGTATACGTCGTCAAGAAATGAAAGGAGTTCAATGCTTTTCGGGAGAACTTTAGTGGTAACTGCTCGTATGTGAATTCTATATGGGAAGAAAAACTAGGAAAATTCCACCATGCAGCTTTGTCTATCGATAAGAGACGCTTTACTCCTTTGTCACAATCGGCATCAAATCTCCTCTTTTCTGAAAGCAGTGAATACAATGCACGCCGAAAGCGGTTTCGAATCTGAGCTTTTCTGCATGCTAGCTATGCACATCACCACTAAGCCACAAGATGGACTTTAAAATCCATTAAAATGATATTTTAAATAACTACATAAAAACTAACTAACTAACTTCCAGGCACTACAGTCCATGGTGGTCAAAACCCATCTGCCTACATGCAGATTTCGTGACAGGAGATGGTTTCTACAGTCAAATTAGACCGAGACATAAGGTTTAGAGGGAAATTACGAACCACTACAAACATCCACGACACCGATGCGACTCGAAAAATAGCTACATAAGAAGACAAAAATAATAAAATGCAAATGGGAAGTAAAGATACAGACATTTTTTACTCATTTACTGCAATTACGAATAAAACTCATTGAGTATTACAAAATACGAAAAAATGTCCTTCAACCTAATAAAAAAATGCCGTGAATACCCCAAGACCCATCTATTTAAAGCTCATTAAATAACAAGAATTACATAAACAGAGCGGACAACAACTGATTTCACTATCAGACAAGAAGTTTATCTGACAGAAGAAATACGGCAGGCAATTTTCTTTCTGTCTTTACTGAATACCACACAGTGAGAACATTTGCATTATTGTCGCTCTACGGTCATTTCGTGCACAATTCTTAGGCTAATTAGACCAGGACCTACAGTTTAACGTGGATTCCGGAACCACTAACAAACAATCCAAGCCAACGCCACCGAATCTGAAGCATGTGGTACCAAAGGCCAGAACGCAAAAACTACAAGAAGAAACTACATAAGAAGACAAAACTAACAAAATACGAATGGGAAGTAAAGATACAGACATTTTTACTATTTACTGCAATTACGAATAAAACTCATTGAGTATTACAAAATACGAAAAATGTCCTTCAACCTAATAAAAAAAATGCCGTGAATATCCCAAGACCCATCTATTTAAAGCTCATTAAATAACAAGAATCACATAAACAGAGCGGACAACAACTGATTTCACTATCAGACAAGAAGATTATCTGACAGAAGAAATACGGCAGGCAATTTTTTCTTTCTTCTTTCTTTTACTGAATGCCACACAGTGAGAACATTTGCATTATTTCCCCATTAACAAAAGCAGCTTAAAAACTAAAATAAATAAATAAATGTGTATGTATATACAACTTAGCAAAGTACGTCGACATTCTAAAAACCTTAAAGCGTTGAAATGTTGCAAAATTTAAAGCTTGTCAAATGAAACGAAATCGTGCCCTGTTTATCGAGACGAGACGAAACAGCGACACAGCTTCAGATAAAAGTGTGCTTTAGTGCTTTCGTTTTTTTTTCTTTCTTAGTCTTTCTTTTTCTTTAACTGGAAAATTGGTTAAGCTGCTAGTATGCTTCTAACCAAAAAGACAAGCGCAGCAAATTCGAATAACCATTTTCCGCATTTTAACTAAATTTTTTTCTTATTCTTTTTTCTATTCTATTTTCTTTTTTTCTTTTATCTTTAAAATCTTTTGATACTTAGTCCCGGATTCAAAGTATGTCTTTTTGTAGAAGAAAATAAATGAGGCAGCTTTTGATAATGATTGAAACTGAAGGTGCTTTAGTTAGCTGCATTTATAGAGGCTTTTTCACCCATTATGGTCTCGTTATGATGCTAGTCAGATATATGCGGTACAAAGCTGCTTTTAAATATGATGGTTAGTGTAATATTTTCATCTAGTTTTCATTTTAATATAATGTAATCAAAATTTTAATAATAATTAAAATTATTTTTATTGAAATTAAAATTTCTTCTAAATGACATTTCCTCCCGTAGGATGGAGTGCTTTTTGAATACATCAGACTTCGCTTGCCAATTTTCATACTAACGGTGGTCGGACTATATAGCCTCTCAGATAGTTCTGAAGCCATGATGGTACGTGACACTCTTACACCAAAGACGTGAAACAATTGTAATCCTAAATTTATACTGAAACTCATTGAATGGCCACTAATAAAGCAAAAAAATAATGGAGGGAAAAATTCCTTTGAATTAAAAAAGTGGTCCTAAAAGTGTATTTAATAAAAACCTCCGATTTAGTGTAAATAGTGTACATATTTTACAATTTACTAGAGTTAAAAAAGAAAATGAATAACTTAAATTATTTCCAGTCAGTGTGAATTTTAAACATGAACATAATTAGCTATCCCAAAAATCATCCTTATCACAAGGAGATGCAAATGAAGCTGCCAAAGTACACATTACTGTATCATTTTTATAGGGTACTAACATAAAACAAAAAGACAAAGTTCTAATAAAATGGGGGTGTACCATAACTGAGGGCTAACATAATTAACTGAGCTAATATAGCTAACATAAACACTGAGTGCTAACATAACCAAGGGGTACCAACATAATTTCTTCATTCCAAACAGGCAATTCAGTTTGCGCCAACGTTCCAGCAACAACCATTATTGAATAAAATAACAATAAACGAATTACAAAGCTTTAACACATTGAGGCAACTATAAAAGCCACTAAAAATTACTCTCAAGTTCGTATCTTCTTATAATAGCTAATGTTACCTCAATTCGGGTTAATGCTAACGCTGTGTCACAACGCGTGAACACTTGTACGTCTATGTTGAACACACCTTCACGGACACTCCTTTGAGTTAGTCAGAGAATGTCTAGACAACAGTCTAGTGCAACCCACGTGTTTCACACCACCAGGTGTTACACGGAGGAAGGTAGCAATAATGGCTTCTTAAAGCTTGTTGAAAGACTGCCCTTTGGTTAACAATTTAAATAAATTACGGTGAATAATATTTGTGGCATGTATTATGATGTAATTTGATTATAATAAATTCAAATGGCTTACAGTGGAGATAACGTTAAATTTTATTTTATCCGTTATTATGCTATTGTTTATTTATCTGAGTATGCCAGATTAAAAGATTTAACTTGTAGAATCAACACCGCAACGGCGAGAACAATTTTAATATTTAACTTAATATAGTTTTTAACAACTTCAACTGAAATATTTAACTGAATATGGTTTTTTAATCTTATTAGTTAAATATTTCAGTTATTTAACCTAAATATAACTGAAATATTTAACTGAATAACATGTCCGTCAAAGGAGGGAAGAGGGATGCAGCTTTAACTGAATATTTGGTTTTTAACAACTTTAACCACTGCACCGCCGGGACTCAAACCAGAAACCTGTGGCATCGAGCGCCAGGGCGCTATTTCAAACTGAATATGGTTTTTTAACAACAGTTATTTAACTGCTAAAAATATTTAACTGAATATGGTTTTAATGAAATATTTAACTGAATATGGTTTTAATAATTTCAAATGAAATATTTAACTGAATATGGTTTTAATAATTTCAACTGAAATATTTAACCGAATATGGTGTTACAGCTAATTCATTGTATAAAAACTGCTAGTGTGATAAATTTAAGTAAATGTTCTCCTAGTCAGAGATAAAATTTAAAATTCAACGTTAATCTCACTATTGGAATCCTCTTTTAATATATACGATTCTAATAATCAGATTTTGTTTGAAAATAAATGGATTAATGAAATTTTGCATTAATTATTTTTGTATGAAAAATAAATGAAAACCATTTCTCTTCCTTCTTATAATTAGACATCTGTTTTCAATCTTAGAATTTTTATCTTCTGCAATATTTCTTTTCTTTTTCTTCTGCTCCACAAATCTCTCGGCGAGCAATGGATCTTTAAGATAAGTGGAAGATTTAATAGTTCAGTAAGCGCACTATTTCAATGTCAAAGAAAACATAAGACCTCGTAAGGAAGCACGATGCATTACAAGTAAAAGTGACTGGTACTAACATTATCATAATGTAATCAGTCACGAAGCATCTTCTTTAAGTAGTGTTTTTAATGAATATAAACAGATAAACACGAATATGGCAAAAATTATCCTACATGGACAAGCATGATAGATAATCATTACATTGAATAGATAAGTTATTTTAAACAATTCTTATGCCGAAAAAAGCATTATTAGACATGTAATAGTAAACACGATACAGATAGGAAAGACATATAAAAGGTTTTATTACCAATCGTGGAATAACTTGTTTGCATATTATTGAATATAATACACAAGAAAAAGACCAGAATGGCTTGATGGATAGCACGTCGGACATTCCGAACCTTCCTTCTAGAGGTGTCGAACCGAACGTTTCTATAACTACGCAGGGAATGGATACGATAAAGTCGTAGATTTAAAAGTCCTTGTGTTGGTTTCTTGGATGAGATTCAGGTGCTACCTTGATGTTTCAGATGTCGCTTTTGGAGGTTCCCCTCCAAATTATTGACGCAATATGGCACCTCCGGTAGTGGTATGGATGTTTGTTAGTGGTTCGTAATCCCCGTTAAACTGTAGGTCCTGGTTGAATTAGACTGAAGTGTGCACAAAAGAACCGTAGAGCGACAAACCAATCCAAACCTTGTGGTGTATTCTGGGGAACGCTGAATATTTGATAATCTAATAATGAATGGTTTTGTTGGGACCTGACGGCCGAGGGATTAGAGCTCTGGCTCTCGGTATCACAGGTTTTGGGTCGAATTCCCTATGTGCCATAGATGTTTGTAGTGGTTCGAAATCCGCTTTAAATCGTAGATCCCGGCCTAATATGACTATAGAGCGTTGGCGTAGAACTAACAACCCTACTCTTAAAAAGAAAACGTCTGCCTCGAAATCTGTCAGGAGGCAGATTGCCTTTGATTTATTATGAGGCTGTTTATTAATGAAGAACAAGAATGGCTTCGTTAAAATACAAGGTAAGAGAAAATAATAACATAACCCGCAATCAAATACACCACTGTAGAGTTGAATGATATAGAGAACAACATATCAAAAATTAAAAGAAATAAAACGGGCAGGTAAATATATTAAAATAGTACCTTATATAAGATATGGAAAAGACAAATATATTTTATTAACAAATTATGAAAAATTGACTTTACCATATAAGCATATGCGGCATGATTATAGACGGTACATTTTCAAAGAATGAGTAATAAAGTAGAGCATAAATTACAAAAAAAAAATAAATATTCACAATCACTTAATGCTCATCATTCATATTACACCAAAATCATAGTTCATGATCCACCACTGCACCATCCAAGATATCCAACACAGCTGATTAATTTAATAGCATATAAGCATACAATTCAAGCCAATACTAATAGAGAATTAAAATAAAAGAAAATTTACAAAAACAAATATTCAAGTGAAAAAAAAAAATAATTAGAAGTTCTATATTGGATACAAAATTCAGCAATTTCTTAAATTCAAATTTAATTAGAAAAACCAACAAAAATAGTTTTTCAACTAAATCTGGTAGAAAATCACTCTTAAACAATTCAATGACACAAACTGGACATGCTATTGTTCAATCACTTATTTATAAAACTAAATTATATTTATGAATTCCAATAAATTAACTAATAACATTCTAAGTTGAAACAAAAACAATCTCTTATAGAATTCATTGTGATGATTAGAAGATTACTTTCAAGAAAGACAACACACAAAAAAAGCTAATTGCTTAAGACATCGGAAAGCTAATTTCTGATTTGCAGTCATGACAAAGTGTCTGTCGACAATATAATCATAAACGCAGCCGAGCGTGCTACTTCCTACTGGTGCATAACTTCCATTTGTGTTTTGACGTTTTATGCTGTCTGCCAATTTGACGAATGCAGTTTTCACACCTCTCAAATTGTGTCTGTCAGACCATTGTTTCCTTGATTGAATGGAGTGAAAAATTGTTACAATTATGTTTTTCCCTTTTGGTTTTGTTTCCGACATTTCTATTTTTGATCCAGTTTTGATTGCGGCACACTTTGAAAAGAGAGAGAGTAATTTATATACATTGTTAAAGTTTGATGCACTTTAAAGTAAATTATTGCTTTTAAGGAATACATTAACTTTGAAGTTTAAAATGTAAAATTGTTGATAATTATTCCATTAAAATCTAAATTTGGAACATTTTTTTTTTTATCAAACCATCATTTTTTTTCCTGTTTAAAACTTAGTACATTGCATGAACCCTTTAAATCGGCTATATCCAATCTATTCGTTGGGCCCCATTTGAAGGAGAAATATAATGTATCAAGAGGAGAGCAAAACATATTAATTATGGAACCCCAGTTTTTAAACTATAATGTTTTTAATTAAATTATTGCTTTTAAGAAATACATTAACTTTAAAGTTTAAAATGTAAAATTGTTGGTAGTTAATACATAAAAATTTAAAAAAGTAGGAACATTTTTTTTTATAATTTTTTTAATCAAACCATTATTTTTTTTCTGTTTAAATATTAACAACAATGTGAACCCTGTATCGACGATATCCAACTTTTCGTGGGACTGAAGGAGAAATACTGTATTAGGACAAACACAAAACATACTAATTGAAGCTAATCATAAAGCAGGCAAAGAATTTTTTTGTCTATGAAATGAAAAATATTAAACAAAATTTTTAATATAAATTCTAGATACACATTTAACTAAAAAAGAAATATTTTAATACGGAGGTTGAGCAACCAGATTGTAACTGGATGTGGTTAAAAATTTAAAAAATACTTGAGGTACAAGTTGATTATTGAAAAATCAAAAGTAAGTAGTAATTTTTTACACACTTTGACTTGATCATTAAAATTAGTTACTGCAACAACTTTAAGATTTAAAATAATATAAAATAAATAGTAAGTACTTTTACCACTTTGTCTTAGTGAAAAAAATTTATAATGTAAAAATAAATCAAAAATCAGTTTTTAAGTAAAAAAATCAACAGAACCACCTTATATCCCCTAAAAATACCTCTGCATTGGCATGTAAGTTAAGTATCAAATAAATCAATGAAAAAAACAGTAACTATAAAATAAACATAGAAAAAAATAAAAATATATACATAAATACACAAAATAATCGCTTTGTTAATGCATTTCTTTTAAGTAACATGGATTTATAAAAAAGTTATCTATACTATGATAATTGTCAGCTAGTTTAATTTACCTCAAATAAGTACTGTTTAATATATCTCAAATAAGTAGCTATTTAATTTACCTCAAATAAATAGCTGCTCAATTTATCTCAAACCAAATTGTATGTCTTATATAATTCGTATTTCAACAAAGTCAATACATATGTGCAAAAAAAAAGAAGGAAAACATTTATTTTATGATTATTATTTTTTTTTTTGTTTTTAGCTCAAGAATCTACCAAACCACTTTTTAAAAGAAACTTTCTCCTATCTGAAAATGTCAGCAATTTTCTACACAACAATCTCAACCACTTTTTGATCGATAGCATCGTCAAACAATGAAACAGTATGAACATAAAAAAGAAAAGAAAAGAAAAATATGAACAAGATTTAAATCAAGCCTCGACATTAGAGCGGAATTGATAATGTTACACCTATGTAGTAACAAGCAAAAAAGGAATAGAAACAAGATCAAATAGAGATACTTATAAATAACGAGCTACTGGCATTTTCCGAAGTAACAAGTTTCATATTATTTTTAATGAATGATTGATCGATGTGTGATCGCTTTTTAAGGAAATAACTCCGAGGTAAAATGCGATGACGATAACGATGATGAATGTATCGATTGCTCTAATTTGAAAATCTACTACAAAAAGATTTACATGCTTCGAATTTGCTTCCTGATTCGTTTTATTATCAATTTTATTGATTGTTGTACGTAAAGAATTTAATTAAGCGATTCTAAATTCGAACACCTATTCGTGTATTTCAAGGTCACAGTATTTCGTGCCCATTTGGTGGCAATTAATAATTGTTACGTCATTTTTTAGAACACTTTTTTTTTTAAAAAAGATAATATCTTCTATGTTAGAAAAGATATTCCAAGAACAATGAAGAATTTAATCTAATTATTTTAATGCTTGTGAAAAGCAATCAAGAGATAATAAAAAAAAAAACTTGTTCTTAATTCCCTATAATGGCGGCTTTTAAACGGAAATAACCTTCACTGGCTATTTTCCGAGTTGAAAAATAAATAAATAAATAAAGAAAGAAAGAAAAATAAATAGATTAAACACGGACAAAACCGATTGAAAGAGATTATCCAAAACATAATCGTTTGCAAACGATTACGATTATTTTTTTTTTTGTTTTGTTATTTAATTCTCCTTTTGTTTTGTTCTATTTGTGTTCAAAAATAAAAGTGTGCGGAAAGAATAAATAAGCGATAAAAAAAGTACAAAGGGAAGGAAGGCTAAATGCGTAGACCCCTTTTACGTAAAAACATTTTCAAATTTGAGAAACCGTGACTTTACTGATGACAAGGATCTGGTAACTAAAGAAACCATGTTGCCAATTCGGAAAGAAAGTAATAATTGTTTCCTTCTTTTGTGAAAGAATCACGAAAAAATGATGTTTCTGACTCTGAAAAATAGTTTATAAACCTATGTTTAGGAAGCATTGGTAAAACAGAAATCATTGGAAAAATGAGCAAGAAAATTTTAGCTACCTTTATTTTTTTTGGTAACGTTTTCTTTATGATATTTGCCACCCATTTTACATGTTGGATAGTAGTTGGCTATTTTAGATTATTCCTGGTTATAGCAACTAATCGAAGGGGAAAACCTTTAAAAGGTCTGTGACACAAAAATGACCGCAATTTTTATATGTGATAATTTGTATTAAAAAATCGATTCGATTTATATTTATTTTCTAGATAGTTTTCTAGATACTTTAGGAATAAAGTACTTATCTAGAAAAGAATAAAGTACTTATCTAGAAAAAGAATAAAGTACTTATAACTTAGAATAAAGTACTTATAATTTTGTAACAATTTGTATATCAAAAATGGTTAATTTTTTTATATAAAAGTATAGGTGTGTTGTGTTAGAACTCTAAAATAATAGAGGCAAAAGTTGTAGTTTTATTTTTACATTTTAATTATTTGAATATCTTTTAGTATTTTTAATAACAGGGGGCCTTTATAATATCAGATTACTCAAATTTTAAATATTGCTTTCTTGAACTAAATTTAATATTACTGTTTTGTTTGTTTTATTTAGATGATGCAGAAATACAATCGGATTTTTTTTTATTCCTATAGTTAATAACTAAATAACTAAACTGTATGCAGCTTAATACCAGTAAATGCTGTGCTTTTGATTGTAAAAGTTTGCTTTCGAGGCATAAAGTTGTTTGCTAATTACCCAGCCTCTTTTTGATCTGAGATCATTTGACACTCAATGGAGTCATGTAGTGTATTCAGCATTAGGTGACTTAGGGGTGTCTGTTACACTGCAAACAACATGACACTAAATTGGCAGACACATATATCAAATATTATGGTGCACCACCAAATTGTTACACTACACCAAAGCTTTGTCATTATAAGGGCAGGCATATAGTACATTCAAAGCAAAAGGGTACACCAAGAGGTTTCTTTTTTACTGCAACAACATATCGCCACTTAATTGGCAAATTGGCAGATACATATTTATCAGCACTAGGGTGCACCATCAACTTCTTGCATTGCACCAAAAGTTTTGATTTTTCTATAATGACACATGTAGTATATTCAGTTTCAAGATGCACCAGGGTAAGGTTTACATTGAGTAAACATTTTGTCACTACATTTTTGAATGGATACCTCCATCAGGTCAAAAGGCTTTATTTTAAACTATTGAAGTGACTAAAGATTTCTTTTCAGTGGATGAAGTTAGAAGAACAATCAGACAATAAATGAATTTGTAACTCGATTTTTCAAAACCATGACTTTTTAAACAATATAATGATTGTTGTTTAATTTTTATATAGTTTATGTTATTTATTAAAATTATCAGGTGAAATTGAAATACGTTTATATTATTTACTAAATTATCAGGTACAATTTAAATATTTAGATTATTTATTAAAATAATTATTTAAATTATTATATAACACTTGAAAGATTTAAAAACCACCCCGAATCATCTAAGAATATGAATACCTAGCGGCAAATTATTAAACACATATTTAATAAGACAATCTCCTTTTTACATACAATCAACCCATGAATAATCGTCCATATTTAAAAAGAAATACATATTTTTCAATACATAAACTTATTTGTTTACAAAGTATACCGTATAATCTATAATCTACACAACTCTTAAAAACTACAAAGAATGTCTGGAGGTAATTTATCGCAGGTGCGCACGAGCAAATAAATGAACACCAAACCCCTTTTATGGTAATTAATAAAATATTTTACAACCCACGGTCTCAAAGATTAATCGAACAAGACTGACTGAGCAACCGGAACTAAATTTAATATTTATTCCTACAAATTTCCAGTGCAAAAATATTGAACTAAAAAAAAAAAATTATGGTGCAATGCGAGTGAAAGCTATTTCTGATGCAGAGAGAGTAAGTACATCGTGCACCATGTTAGAGTTAGAAGTAAATGCATAATTCATTCAACAACTAGGTGTGAAACTAAAAAAGAATCCATAATTCATCAACCTAAAATTCAAGGTGAACGTGAGTTACTCAAATTGACTGAAGAAGTAAAGTATTCATTTTTATTATTAAATTCCTACTATTAGTTCACACTCTCCTATATATATCTTACTCAAATTTTCAATTTCATAAAAATACTTTTTTATTCATCCACTCAAGTTCAAATACATTTTTTTAAACTTGCAGTAGATAACACTGATTCAAATATTAATTACTTAATTAAATTTAATTAATTAATTTTAGTTTTATACGGAGAGAAATATAATTCATTCAACAATTTTTGGTGAAACTTAAACTTGTTCCATAATTCATCAACCTAAAATTCAATTTGAACATGAGTTACAATGTGGACCGAAGAAGTAAAGTATTCATTTTTCAATTTCTACTATTAGTTCAAACTCTCCCTATATATATTTATATATCTTGTTCAAATTTTCGATCGTTCATAAAATACTTTTTATTCATCCACTCAAGTTCAAAATACATTTTTTTGAACTTCTGTAGTGGATGACAGTGGATGTTAATACAGTTTTTCAAATATTAATTCATTAATTAAATTTAATTAATTCATTTTAGTTTTATATGGGAAAATTTTTTTTTCTTATATAAGATATTTAGCAGGATATAAATTTAGGAATAAATACCGTCAGTGGCGAAGCGTGTAGATCGCTGGAAAAAATTTCTTTTTCAGATACTTTTTTTCATTCTGGGTTCTAGTCTGAGTCAAGGAGGGAACAAAATGGAAAATGAAACATGTGAATAAATTAGTGAGAGAGATGGAAAGTGTGCATGTGAGAGAGAGAAAGTGTGTGTGTGTGTGTGAGAGAGAGAAAATTTTTCTAACTTAAAAATGAATGAAAATTATTTATAAAGGACTTTCTGCAATATAGTGAAAAAAGTAGGAACTGACTTTATTTGCATTAAACAAATTTTGAACATTGAAAAAAATTCCTTTTACTTATTTGTAAAGATATTATGGATTATACCTAAAAATGTAAAAACTGAAGATTTGTGACCTATATTTTTTTGTGAGGTTCCTAACTTAAAATTAGGGTTTTTAATTTTTCATAAAAAAGGGTCACTATGAAAATTACAAAACCTTGACGGTTGAGTTAAAAATAGATTGAAGAATATGAGTCCAAACTAAAATTTCATATCACTCCCTTTAATAGACAAATAATCATAGTGCCCTAAATAATTTTACCCTTTTTTTCTCCTACGAAAGATTAATTGAAGGGGATCATTTATCAAATAAATATATGTTACAGAAAAAAATTAATTTTTATTTCTAAAAATAAATGTTCAAAACCATCTTTTTATGACTTTATTAAAATCTATTTTTTGCTGATAAC
>BPLR01014937.1:0-111444 GCA_021605095.1 Caerostris extrusa | reverse complement strand
GAATCTCATTATTCATTTTCCTTGGTCACGAAAGAGTATTCAGTACATAGGTTTTGTGTCGGTCTTTTAATTAGCCATACTATATCCCAACAATTTTAGGCCTATGGGTAGTGTAGCTAGTGCTGTGCCAGTTGACACCACAGGCTTTAGGTTCGAATTCTGACGTTGGCATGGATAAATGTTAATGTTTGGGAATCAAGGTTAAAAATATAGGTCCCGATTTAATTTGCCTAAAATGTAGTAAAATGACCGTGAGCGACAAGCTAATACCAATAATGTTGAGACATATAAATAACAGCCAGGAATTTATCAAAATCACGCGTAGATAAGAAGTTGTCTGTATAGCCAGTGAACTTCAAATGTAAGAGTTAAATGTTGATGTAATTGATAGACATATGTAGAAGGATGTGGATGAAATTGAATAGAGGCCGATGATGGTCACGCTCTACGATAAAGGTGAGATCGACCTACGGTTTCCCAAAAATTCGGAACACATACAGGGCAATATTCAGGCACTGTTGGGAATCGAACGCGAAACCCGTGGCACCGAACGCTAGTCAGTCGGACATCAGATCTCATATACATGTTGATTGTAAATATAAATATTATATTTAGCCTTCATGTTAGTAATTATTATTCAAGAAGTAGAAATAATGGTAAAGCCAAATTTGTATTTTTCTGCATAAAACTATTACAAATCAGTTTTTTTTTTTAAAAAATACTGAAAAAGCATTTGTAGAATTTTGTAACGTATGATCGTTTCATAAGAATTTTTTTTTGATGAAATTTCTCCCCTAATTAGACAATTATAGAACAGTCCCGAATATAATTAAAACACTCGTGATCAAATGCATTGTGAATGTTGAATAAAAAATGCTCATTGATTAAATAATCTTACTTAAATATTTTGTATTGCTATACATCGATTAAGTTAATAATTTAATGTAATGTCACAATATATCATAAATATATATATAGATATATATATATATATATATATATATATATATATATATTTCATTCTAATACTATATCCAATCTAAATTTGACTGCTAGACAGTAACGTTATATACCATTAATTTTTATGCGTTTTAAAATAATCCATGATTAGACGCATTAAGAATAATTTTTACAACAAATTCTTTGGGGAAAAAATTCAAGGTAACGGTTTATATTATTCATGAGAAAAGTTAATAATATTCATAAATAATTATTCATTTATTATTTTAAAAATACACGGTAATTTGTTTTTGCACGAAATATTTCCGTACGCATTTTACTTCTCTAAATGCAAAATTAAACTAACAATTAAAAAAAAAACATTTTTCTCTTCGAAAGAATATATAAAATTCTTACAGTTGTTACTACTTAGTGAAATGCGAAATTTTATTTGCAGAGAAATAATGAATTAAGGCAAAAATTCTTTTGATTATTTGCGAGAAAACACTATGGTAGATATAGTTATTGCCTCATTTGCTCAACAGTCTAAACCATTTTTGTCTTCATTTCATTTTACATATAAACGCATGCATGCATTTATATTCTTTTTTAACTTCTAAACTAGTTAATACTCAAACAAGTCCTCTTACTCACGAAATATCAAGCGAATCTGGAAGTCTTCAACTTTAAAAACCATCCTCTTTTACCCCCTATGTAATTGAATTCGCACTACCTAGTTAATTCTTGAAGCAGCTGCTACTGTATTTTCTAATAGATTTCAAAAGAAAAATTGTTCCATTTTTTAACTAGCATTATTTTTCTTTTGAAGATAAATCCTTTTTGTTAAAAATCACAGTTCAAAAAAGAACATTTTTTTTTTGAAGATAAGCATTACTCTTTTATTCTTAACATCTGGTCAACACATGTTATTTGACTTTTGCTCTTGGATTCATCATTTTTTTCGGCAATATACATGAAATATAAATTCGAAAGGAAGAGGTTTTATAGCATCCCTTTTAGCCTTAATTAAACTTCCATTATGTTGAAGTGGGTTTTTTTCTTGTATGAAATTTTAAAAAAAAAAAAAAAAAAAATGGTTTGTCGTTCATCAAGCCCCTAAGCTTTCAACAACTAGTGTAATTAGCCTGCACTACTTTTTGATCAGATTATTTATTTTTCTATTCATATCAAAGCTAATTTTTTAATTTATTTTGATGAACGTTTATTAACTGTAATAAAATAAATCATAAACAGAATCATAACTTATTTTATTCATATTCGAAAATTCAGATATAATTTATATTAAAAAAAAATCAAATAAACTTTTGGATAACAATATAATTAAAAAATTTGATTACATTAGTTAAATTTACTTGAAGTGCTAAATGATTATTACTTGAACGACAAAATTTCAAGTTAATAAATAATTGCCATTGTGGACCAATGTCCTTTGTATACTGGTAAATTCCAGAACAGGAGATGTTTTCTTTTTACGGGGTAGGTGGTAAGTCTTACGCCCAACTATCTTATTAGACCGTGATCTATAGTTTAACGGGGATTCCAAACAACTAACAAACATCCATGCCAACGCCACTATTCTAACCTAAAGCCTGTGGTACCAAAGTCCAGAGATCTAGCCAATTCGCCATAAGAGTAAGAGAACAAGTACAAAATTTGAATATTTCCAAGTTTGAAAACATCATTAATTTTCCTTTAAAAATTTTTATTTTCATTATTGGTAATAATTCAGTTATTTATATGATTAGTTCATACCGAACTCAAAATATCCTCTAATTCTTTTGAGCAGTTTATAAAAAGGAACTCAGAACTATTGTTTGAAAGGAATTGGATCAAACAAAAATATATAAATGCCTTCAAAGGCTTGTAATCAAAACTTAAATAGAAAATATGAAACACTAGAAAATTAAATAATCTTGCATTGTCTCTTATATATATTATTAATAACTTTACCCCGCGGGGATCCAGGATTAGAACCGCCCCACTGTAGCCCATGCATATCGTAAAAGGCGACTAAAATGGGTACCCAGTTCCGTGGAAATAACCAGAAGGGATAAAGTCAAACTTCTCCCTTTGGTTGCCCATATCTCTGTGCCGCAATCACAAGGCCAAAAGAAAACTGCTTTTATACCCTTTATCTTGACTGTCAGTTTAAGACTGAATAGTGGAGGGATCTATAATGAATATTGTTCAGCTTTTTGGGTTGCTTGAGTGCCCATCATCATAATATTTTTTCAGTAGGTTCCGCCACATGTATGTGTTTACTGCAACGACATTGCAAATGCGCTGGCTAAGGAAGGCAATCTTATGAGTTCTACTAATGGTGGCTGTCTCTTTTTCTCGTAACTGGCCTATAAAGTCAAAATTAGTTACCAACTCCTCTTTGGGGAAAGGTCCCCGTACATGAGTGGTATGATTGTAACCGCTCTTGTTGCATTAATTGTGACTGGCAGTAAATCAGAACAGAGGGAGGGCTATTACTAGGTTTCACAGAGGTTATATTCGTACTAAATATTATGTGCCAGGCCTTAAGGTTTATCTTCTTTGACCAACATGTAGCTTGACTTAAACAACCATATAACCAACTCCACCCATATCTTGACTTGCATTGTTTGCCAGAACAGCTAGTTGTACTCAAGTTTAGAGCGATTTTTCATTTTGAGAGAAAACACGGGTTCATGGACTTGATCTAGATGTTCCTGTCGACGAAGTGGAAAAGAAACATCAACACCTGTGAATTGAATAAAAAAAATTGTATTCTTAAATATGTGTGTTTCAATGAAGTAATGCTTATTTTGTTTTAAATATCTCAAAGTTTTATATTGCAATATTCCAATATTTAATAAAATTGATTTATAAAATAAAATAATTTACGTATTAAAACAATTTCTCAAATGGATCAATTCTTTTTCTACATCCTCAGAGACTTTTTCATTAAAATTATCTTTAAATTACTGAAGATATAAAAATTACACGATTTCTTTATATATATAGAGAGAGAAAAAATTTAGTATCTTTTAAACCACTGTTATTAAAAATTCATACTTTTTAAAAAAAAAAAAAAAAGATAACGAAAGCCACTTAAAGGAATAAAACAAAAAACATTGCGTCAAGTGGCCAGTTATTTTTACATTAATCTCGAACAAATATTTTTCTTTTCTGTAACCTTTCATTAAAATAGCATCATGTCAAAATATCTTTGGGCAAACCTTGTCTAAAATTTTGCTCTTAAAAATATCCCCCGTGTCACAACGACGAAATGCTCATTCATGTATACTCTCCAAATTGTTGACATCTACGCAGAAGAAGAAAAAAAAATCGATAGTTTATCGCATAACAAAGGAAATAACAAAAGAATGGCAGTGCGTCTCGCGTTACTATGGCTTGTCTGAAAACAAAAAACCTCGAGTAGAATTTTTCCAACTTTGCAAAATCCGCTTACGCTTCGACTCTTTTATTATATAGGGCGACGGAGTGAATAATAGAACCCGGAAACCAACGACTGGAAATTTGCGATATATATATATATATATATAATAAACCTTTTTTTCTAGAGTGGAGAGAAATAAAAATGTTCAACCCACTCTTACAACAAGAGCAATATTGCTCTATCCGCCAAACAAGGCCGTTGTGAAATCAGCAAGAACAAAAAAAAAAATGTTCTTACTCAAGAACTTCACATGTCATTTTCCCCGTATGGATGGTAATTTCGAAAATGGAAGCACAGAAGGGTTTTTCTTCCGTTCAGATCTCACTGGTTCAGTTCGGGACAGTTATTGAGATAAGCATTGTTTTTGTAGAATCAAAGTGATGTTTTTATCCTTGATTTCAAATTGCCTTTTTGTTTTTGGTTATACTGAGAGTTCTAAAATATATTTGTCATTTTCGTTGCTTACAGGACGGATGAATGATCCTGCAAATCTCGGAAATGAATCTTGAGGGATCAAGATGCAAATGTTATTTGAGGAATCTTAATCATACTTTTCCGATTGATTTGAAAGACATTCAGTATATTGTTTTTTTTATTCAGTGTTTCAATTAGCCATCTCTGTACCCCAACAATGTTGAGAGATATAAAGAGCAACAAAAGTATCAAAATCGTGTATATGAAGCTGTCTGTAAAACCAATCAAATGATAGGGGTAAATGTTGATGCAATTTATAGTCATGTGCGCTCTGTCAAATTATTATGTATCGTACATAAGTATATGGGAAATTTACATATTTATCGAACTGGTGAATCGTGACATTCTTGAGTAACAACATTTCGGAATTTGTAATGATCTCTTCTGTCTACTGTATTAGCACGCAGGAAAGGTGACTGTTAAAAAAAAAAAAAAAAAAAACTTCGAGATGAACACACGGCTTTGACAGGGCAAGAACTATTGATGACAGAAATTGGAATTGAGCGGAAGTTTTTTGGTCTCTAGTACGTATAGGCCTGATATATGTGTGACTAGCGCGCTGGAGTTTGATGCCAGAAATATCGGGTTGGAGTCCAGGCGGTGCCATGGATGTTTGTAATCAACTTTAAACAGTAGTTCTTGATCTAATATGACTAAAGAGCGTTGAAGCGTAGGGTTCTAGCATTCTTACCCCGTAAAAAGAAAAATAGCTTCTGTTTTGAAATCTGCTGGTAGGCAGACGACCTTGGTCCAACATAGAGCGTTGTGCCAATGAGGAGCATGAAATACGTATAGCTACAAAAAGTCATGAACGAGTAACTAAAATGTTTACGATTGAAATTTAATGTTAAAATTAAAATTTCATTAATTAATACATGAAATTGTTATCACTGATAAAGCATAAAGCTTCTTTTTAAAATATTATTAATTATTAAATTAATTTATCTATTAATTTATAATGCTTATTTAATCGTCTTCATTCCAGAAATATAAAATTTGATTGACTTGATAAACTAATCAAAAATTATTCCCATGTTACTTTTGAAATCCTGAAATCTTTAGCCCCCTTCAAATTAATGATTATTAATGCATCTCATTACGGCTCTCTTACCTTAGTCATACTACCACCACACCACACCACATCACGTCACTATGCCGATGGCTGCCCTATACAGTTTAGAATGATGTGGGTGAAATTGAATGGACACACAATGAGAAAAACGCTCTACGATCATATTAGACAGGAACCTACGGTTTAAAGTGGATTCCGAACCACTACAAACATCCATAGGCACCGAGAGCTGGTCACTCGGCCATCAGACCCGATATATTATTTAGGCTAATTATAAAATCATATTTAGCCTTCATATTTAGCTATTCATTATTTTGGATGTAAAAATAACGATAAGCCTGATTTGTAATTTTTACTGCATAAAACAATCACATAATGCAATTTTTTTTTAAAATAAATACTGAAAAAGCATATGAAAAGTTTGTAACGTATAATCTTTTCATAAGAATTTTTTGAAGAAATTTCTCCCCTAATTAGACAAATACAGGACAGTCTCGATGAGTATAGGAGTATAGTATTCATGTAGACATAAATCGTAAAATTGTAAGTTAAATAAAATATTTATAACATACCACATAAACTTCTTAATATTTTGCATTTGTATACATTGCTTAAGTTATTCATTTTATGTAATGGCAAAATATACCATAACATATACATTTTATTGTGCATATAAATCTCTCTCTCTCTCTCTATATATATATATATATATTCCATTCTTATTACTATATCGCATCTAAACTTGAGGGCTAGAAAATAACGTTACGTACCATTAATTTTTATGTGTTTTAAAATAATCTATGGCTTAGACTAGACACACAAAGAATGATTGTTAGTACAAATTCTTGAGGGAAAAATTCAAGGTGACGGTATTATATTATCAAGAGGAAAGTTAAATAATATATTGTTATCATTTATTATTTTAAAAATGCACGATAATTTGTTTTGCACGAAATAAAAATCTTATGCACTTTATAGTATTTTATTTTTTTCTAAATGCAAAAATTAAACTAACAATTTACAAAATAATGTTCATATTTTTCTATTCCAAAGAATATATAAACCTCTTACAGTTTACGCTACTTAGAAAATACAAAATTTAATTTAGCGAAAATAATGAATAGAATTCTCCAATGAAGGCAAAAAAATTTTTAGTTTATTTGCAAGAAAACATTACGGCAGTAATAGTTATTGCCTCATTTGCTCAACTGCCTAGGCCATTTTTTTCTTCCATTTTATCTTTAAAAATAAACGTATGCATGCATTTATATTCTTTTTTAACTCCTAAACTAGTTAATACTCAGACAAGTCCCCCTTACTCACGAAATAGCAATTGCATTTAGAAGTCTTCATCTTTAAAACCATCCTCTTTTTACCCCTATGTAATTGAATTCGCACTGCCTAGTTAATTCTTGAAGCAGCTGCTGGTGAATTTTTCTAATGATTTGAAAGAAAACTTGTACCTTTTTTTTTTATGTGGGCTTATTTTTCAGTTAAGATTGAAAAAAAAAGGCTTTTTTTTGAAAATAGCTGTTCAAAAAGAAAAATTTTTGAAGATGAGCATTTCTCTTTTATTCTTAACATCTGGTCAACACATGTTATTTGACTGTTTATCTTTTTGCTCTTGGATTCATCATTTTTTTTTTTTCGGCAATAAACGTTAAATATAAATTCGAAAGAAAGAGGTTTTATAGCATCCCTTTTAGCCTTAATTAAACTTCCATTATGTTAAAGTGGGTTTTTTTTATGTGAAATTTGAAAAAAAAAAATGGTTTGTCATTCATCAAGCCGTTAAGCTTTCAACAACTAATGTGATTAGTCTGGTTTTCTTTCGTATCCAGATTATTTATTTTCTATTCCTATCAAAGGTATTTTTAAAAAATTATTTTGATGAACGCTTGTTAACTATAATAAAATAAATCCTAAGTAGCTCGTATCTACTTTTATTTGATATTCGAAAATCAGATATAATTTATGTTGACAAAAATCAGATAAACGTTTTGGTTATAATATAATCCACCAAATTTGAGTAAAAATTATTACTTGAAGTGCAAAATTTCAAGTTATTAAATAGCTATACTTCTTCATTGGCGCAACAACTCCAAGGTGGGACAAGGCCGTCTGCCTGCTGACAGATTCCGAAACATGAGATGTTTTCTTTTTACAAGATAAGGTTGTCAGAACTACACCCAACACTCTACAGTCATATTAGACCAGAAACTATGGTTTATAGTGGATTTTGAACTACTAGAAGCATTCATGGCACTGCCTAGACTCGAACCCGAAACCTTTACAACAAGCGCTACCATTCGGACATCAAGACCAATATATATATATATATATATATATTGAGGCTAAATATAAAAATAATATTAATCCTTGATGTTTTAAAATTCAATATTCATGAAGTAGAAATAGTGGTAAGACTAATTTTTAAATGAATAAAATTAAAACTATAATGCAATTTTTTGTAAAAAATGCTGAAAAATCATTTGAAAGCGTCTGTAAAAAGTATAATTTAATAAAAATTTTTGTGATGAAATTTCGCCTGATTATACAATTATAGAACGGTCTACTAGTTTAGATATTTTGTATTTATATACATCGTTTAAGTTGGTAATTGAATGTAATGACAGAAATAACATAACGTATACATTTTATTATATATATATATATATATATATATTATATATATATATTCCATTCTGTTACTATATCCAATCTAAATTTGACTGCCAGAATCTAAAATTATGTACCATTGATTTTTATGTGTTTTAAAATAATCTATGACTTAGACTAGACACATAAGAATGATTGTTAGTACAAATTCTTTGGGGAAAAATTAAAGGTGACGGTATTATATTATTCAAGAGGAAAGTTAAATAATATATTGTTATCATTTATTATTTTAAAAAATGCACGATAATTTGTTTTGCACGAAATAAAATATGTCTTACGCATTTTACTTCATTAAATGCAAAATTAGACTAACAATTAAAAAAAAATCGAATATTTTTTTTTCCAAATAATATATCAAATTCTTGCAGTTTTTGCTACTTAGAAAAATACGAAATTTAATTGAGCGAAAATAATGAATTAAAACAAAAATGCATTTAGTTTATTTTGAAAGAAAACAATACAGCAGTAATAGTTATTACCTAATTTGCTCAACTGTCTAAAACATTTTTACCTTCATTTTATCTTTACAAATAAACGTTCATGCATTTATATTCTTTTTTAACTCCTAAACTAGTTAATACTCCAACAAGTCCCCTTACTCACGAAATAGCAATTGAATCTAGAAGTCATCAACTTTAAAACCATCATCTTTTACCCCTAAGTAATTGTATTCGCACTGCCTAGTTAATTCTTGAAGAAGCTGCTACTGTATTTTTTCTAATAGATTTGAACGAAAGCTTGTACCTTTTTTTTATTTTTATTTCAGGATTCAAAAAAAGGCTTTTTTGGAAAATAGCTGTTCAAAAAAAGGAAAAAAATTTGAAGATGAGCATTTCTCTTTTATTCTTAACATCTGGTCAACACATGTTATTTGACTGTTTATCTTTTGATCTTGGATTCATCTTTTTTCGGTAATAAACATTAAATATAAATTCGAAAGAAAGAGGTTTTGTAGCATCCCTTTTAGCCCTAATTAAACTTCCAATATGTTAAAGTAGGGTTTTTTTTTGTGAAATTAAAAAAAAAAAAAAAATGGTTTTCGTTCATCAAGCCCTTAAGCTTTCAACAACTAATGTAATTAGTCTGGACTTACTTCTTATAAAGATTATTTATTTTCTATTCATATTAAAGATATTTTTTTAATTTATTTTGATGAAAACTTATTAACTATAATAAAGTAAATTATAAATTGGCTCATAATTATTTTTATTTCATATCATTATGAAATCTAATTTAGATTGAAAAACCAGATGTTCTTTTTGAGTAATAATATAATCTGCCAAATTAAATTACAAATTATTACTTGAAGTGCAAAATTTCAGGTTAATAAATAACTATACTTTTTTCAATGGCGCTACAACCCCATGGTAAAAACAAGACCATCTACCTACTGGCCTATTTCGAAACATAAAATGTTTCTTTTTGCGGGATAGAACTTTTAGTCCTACGCTCAACAGTCATTAGACCAGGACCTACTGCTTAAAATTGATTCCGAGCCATTAAAAGCATCCGTGGGGCCACCGAGGGTCGAACTCGAAACCTGTGGAGCATTAGTTACTCGACCATCAGGATCCATATACACTCAAGAGCCAAAACATTATGACCACCCTTACATTTTTGCAATGAACTCGCCTGGATGACGACGTAGAAGGCACGTGATCAGGTGGAAGTGGTATTTAACTGGTATTAATCCCTGCCAAGGCGGGCTGAAGCTGTGTTGCGCGCCAAAGGTGGGCCAATATGTTATTGACAGGTGGTCATAAAGTTTTGGCTCTTGAGTGTATATAATTAGGCTAAATATAAAAGTAATATTTAGCCTTCATATTTAGAAATTCATTATACACGAAGTAGAAATAGTGGTAAACCTAATTTGTATTTTTATTGCATAAAACTATCGTATAATGCAGGTTTTTAAAACAAATACAGAAAAAGCATTTGTAAAAGTAATAAGAATTTTTATTTTTTAATAAGAATTTTTTTTTTTGACGAAATTTCACCTAATTACACAATTATAGACAAATCTCGAATACAAGAAAAACATGAATTGTAAAACTGTAAGTTGAATAAAAATATTTGTAAAATGCCATAATGTTTTAAATATTTTGCGTTTCTATGCATGGTTTAACATAATAATCTAAACTAATGTAATGGCATAATATACAATAACATATCTATTTTATTGTATATATCTATATATACTCCATTCTATTACTATATCCAATCTAAATTTGAATGCTAGAAAATACCGTTATGTACCATTAATTTTTTTATGCGTTTTAAAATAATCTATGACTTAGACTAGACATATAAAGAATAATTTTTACCCCAAATTCTTTGGGGAAAAATTCAATGTCACGGTTTGATATTATTCATGAGGAAAGTTAAATAATATATTGTTATTCATTTATTATTTAAAAACACACAATAATTTGTTTCGCGAACAATTATTATATACATTTTACTTCTCTAACAGCAATATTTAACTAACAATCTACAAAATAAGGCTAATATATTTCTCTCTCAAAGAATATATAAAATTCTTATTGTTTTTGCTACTTAGAAAAATACGAAATTTAATTTAGCGAAAATAATGAATAGTATTCCCCCAATGAAGGCAAAAATCTTTTAGTTTATTTGCAAGAAAACATTACAGTAATAATAGTTATTGCCTCATTTGCTCGACTGTCTAAACCATTTTTGTCTTCATTTTATCTTTACAAATAAACACATGCATGCATTTATTATTCTTTTTAACCCTAAATTCGTTAATATTCAAACAAGTCCCCTTACTCACGTAATAGCAATTGAATCTAGAAGCCATCATCTTTTACCCCTATGTAATTGAAATCGCACTGCCTAGTTATTTCTTGAAGCAGCTGCTACTGTATTTTTTCTAATAGATTTGAAAGAAAGCTTGTACCAATTTTTTCATTTTAAGATTCAAAAAAATAGCCTTTTGTTGAAAATAACAGCTCAAAGAAGAACATTTTTTTGAAGATAAGCATTACTCTTTTATTCTTAACTTCTGGTCAACACATGTTATTTGTTTATCTTTTGCTCTTGGATTCATTTTTTTCGGCAATAAACATTAAATATAAATTCGAAAGAAAGAGGTTTCATAGCATCACTTTTAGCCTTAATTAAACTTCCATTACGTTAAGTGGTTTTTTTTTTTTATACGAAATTTAAAAAATGGTTTGTCGTTCATCAAGCCCTTAAGCTTTCAACAACTAATGTAATTAGTCTGGACTTCTTTCTTATCCAGATTATTTATTTTATATTTATATCAAAGGTATTTTTTTAAAATTTATTTTGATGAATGCTTATTAACTATAAAAGAAATAAATCCAAACTGGCTCATAATTATTTTTATTTCCTGTTATTCGAAAATCAAATCTGATTTATATGGAAAAAAAAAAATCAGATGAATTCTTGGAAAATAATATAGTCAGCCAAATTCGGTTAAAAATTATTACTTGATGTGCAAAATTTCAAGTTATTAAATAGCTATACTTCTTCTTCAATGGCCCAACAAACCCATGATGGGCCAAGTCCGTCTGTCTACCGCCAGATTCCGAAACATACATGTTTTCTGTTTACGGGGTAGGGTTGTCAATCATACGCCCAGTGTTCTACAGTCTATTTGACAAACGTCTACGTTTAAAGTGGATTCCGAAATACTACAAGCATCCATGGCACAGCCGGGATTGAAACCGAAAACCTCTGGAACAGAGCACCAGTCAATTTGCCAACAGGTCGAATATCAGTATTTAGGCTAAATATAAAAATCGTATTTAGCTTACGTATGAAATTCATTATTCATAAAGTAGAAATAGCGGTAAGATTAATTTGTAATTTTTAATACATAAAACTATTATATAATTCAAATTGCTTTTTAAAAAATATTGAACAAATCATTTTAAAAGTCTGTAAAGAAATGATATTTTAAGAATATTTATAGAAGAATATTTATATGAGAATATTTATATAAGATATTTATAGAATATTTTTTTGACGAAATTTTTCTCTAATTAGACAATTATAGAACAATCTCGAACATAAGAAAAACATTCATGTTGAAATAAATTGTAAAACTGTCGGCTGAATAAACATATTCATAAATACCATGATCTTTTAAATATTTTGTATTTCTGCACATCGTTTAAGTTAATAATTTAGTGTAATGGCCCAATATACTATAACATATACATTTTATTGTGCATACATACAGATATATATTATTCCATTTTATCACTATATCTAATCTAAAGTTGACTGCTAGAAAATAACGTTATGTTCATTAATTTTCATGCGTTTTAAAATAATCTGTGACCTAGTCTAGACACATTACGAATAATTCTTAGTACAAATTCTTTGTGGAAAAAAATTCAAGGTAACGGTTCGATATTATTCCTGAGGAAAGTTAAATAATATATTGTTATTCATTTATTATTTAAAAACACCCAATAATTTGTTTCGCGAACAATTATTATATACATTTTACTTTTCTAATAGCAATATTTAACTAACAATCTACAAAATAATGCTACTCTCAAAGAATATATAAAATTCTTATAGTTTTTGCTACTTAGAAAAATACGAAATTTAATTTAGCGAAAATTATGAATAGTATTCCCCAATGAAGGCAAAAATGCTTTTAGTTTATTTGCAAGAAAAACATTACGGCAGTAATAGTTATTGCCTTATTAGCTGAACTGTCTGAACCATTTTTGTGTTCATTTTATCTTTACAAATAAATGCATGCATGCATTTATTATTCTTTTAACTCTAAACAAGTTAATACTCAAACAAGTCTCCTTACTCACGTAATAGCAATTGAATCCAGAAGCCTTCAACTTTAAAACCCTCATCTTTTACCCCTATGTAATTGAATTCGCACTGCCTAGTTAATTCTTGAAGCAGCTGCTACTGTATTTTTTCTAATAGATTTGAAATAAAAACTTGTACCATTTTTTTTTTTATTTTATGATTCAAAAAAGGCCTTTGTGGAAATAGCTATTCAGAAAAGAAAAAATTTGAAGATGAGCATTTCTTTTTATTCTTAACATCTGGTCAACACATGTTATTTGACTGTTTATCTTTTGCTCTTGGATTCATCATTTTTTTCGGCAATAAACGTTAAATATAAATTCGGAAGAAAGAGGTTTTATAGCATCCCTTTTAGCCTTAATTAAACTTCCATTATGTTAAAGTGGTTTTTTTTGTATGGAATTAAAAAAAATGGTTTGTCGTTCATCAAACCCTTAAGTTTTCAACAACTAATGTAATTAGTCTGAATGTATTCTTAGCCATATTATTTATTTTCTATTCATATCAAATTTATTTTGATGAAGGATTATTAACTATAATAAAATAAATCATAAACTGGCTCATAATTATTTTTATTTCATGTTATTGAAAAATTCAGATCTTATTTAAAGAAAAAAATCATAAAAATCTTTTGGGTAATTATATAATTCAATTAAATTATCAAAATTAATCTAAATAAGATTAAAAATTATTATTTGAAGCACAATATTTCAAGTTAATAACTAGCTATACAGTGCTCAAATTATAATATCCTCTAATTACGACTGAAGAATGATTGATAAATAGCTTATATGTGTTATAGCTTTCTCATATCTTACATTAGGAGTAACGAATAATTAAATTTTTATTACTATGTCTTTCAGTATATGAAAAAAGTCACAATTCGTGCGTATCATTTATTTATTTTACCAATGAAGAACATTATCCCCAAAGACATTAGTTCACGGGCTCTCCAGTACTTTTTGACCATGTTCTCATACCAAGAATGTGCATTACAATTACATTAAATGTTCAAAAGTCATAGACGACCGACTTGTGTCACAAAAAACAAAAGATTCACAGTTTGGGGAATCTACCACTCCAGTTCTGTAGAGGAAGTCACGTAAACAGACATGACCAATCAAACGTCTAAATAGAGCCACGGTTGTCTTTCTTTTAAAACTAGGAATAGTTCTCCTTATCCCAGAATTCTCGTGGCCTCGTGGCCAAATGGCTAGTGCTCTGGTCTTTGGTACCACGGTGGTGTTTCGGTCACCACGTGGTACTTCTTCTGGTACGTGGTCTGGTATGGTGGTCTGGTATGGTGGGTTCTGGTCTACTTTCCACCACGTGGTACTTCTGGCCTTCGGTACTTTGGTGTTTCGAAATCAAAGCTAAATTGTAGGTTACGGTCTAATTAGTCTATAGTGTGCATAAAATGACCGTAGAGAAATAAAACCAAATTAGTCGCCCAGAATTTCTTATTTATAGCGAGTTAAATAGAATTTTCTTAAGAGTCAAGCTAACAAAAAATTTAGTCGTATGAAATGAAAACGGTCGATTAATGCTATGTTCTATCAAAGTTCCTTTCTTAGTCAGTATATCAGCTTTTCGTTACCCATAATTCCACTTCGCGCTTGTCATAAAAATAACCAAAAGCATGAATTTTTTTGATACAGAAGAATATCAAAAAATGGTGGTTTTCATTAACAGAAATCAATATGCTCACTTATGAGGCAAGGAAGCAGTACGGGACATGGCAAACCCTCCCACTCATAGAAAATAACTTTCCATTTGCTAAATTGTTATTCAAGTAAATAACAAAGGTAGCCAGTAACAGACGAACTTATTTTGCTGATTTGGTTTGGTTTCTCGCTGTATTTGATGCCTTAAGCCAAGTGCTGCAGAGATGTTACTCACTTAGCACTACCCAGTAGGTACGTGTAGCTTGAAGTTTGGTTTCTTTCTCTACAGTCATCTTGTGCCCACTTTAGGCTAAACAGACCGAAACCTACTGTTTAACGCGGATTCCGAACCACCAACAAACATCCATGCCCCCGTCAGGGTTTCAAAACTGAAACCTTCGGTACCAACGGCCAAAGAGCTAGCCAGTTGGTGTAGCTTGAAAAATAAGCTACAGACAATTAATAACAATACCTCAGCAAAGCTGTATGATCATGTTAAACCGGTACCTACGGTTTAAAGTGGACTCTGAAACACTACAAACATCCATGGCACTGCTGGGACTCGAAACCGAAATCTGTGGTAAAGAGCGAAAGCACGCTAGCCACTCTGCCATTCAGACCCAGAATGATTATGATTCCTTAAATAACATTTGCTTCTTGTTGCCTCAAGATTCATTTCCCAGATTTGCAGGATCATTCATCCATCCTGTAAACAACGAAATATATTTTTTTTAGAACACTTCATATAACCAAAACGAAAAGGCAATTTAAAATAAGGATAAAAACATCACTCTGATTCTACGAAAACCCTGCTTATCTCACTAACAGTCCCAAACTGAACCAGTGAGATCTGGACGGAAAAAAAAAAACCTTATGTGCTTCCATTTGGAAATTACCATCCATACGGGGCAAATGACATGTGAAGTTCTTGAGTAAGAACAATTTTTTTGTACTTGCTGATTTCACAACGGCCTTGTTTGGCGGATCGAGCAATATTGCTCTTGTTGTAAGAGTGGGTTGAACATTTTTAAAAAACTTTTCATTGTTTCTCTCCACTCCGAAAAAAAACGTTTTTTATTATATATATGTATCGCAAATTTCCAGTCGTTGGTTTCCGGGTTCTATTATTCACTTCGTCGCCCTATAATAAAAGAGTCGAAGCGTAAGCGGATTTTGTAAAGTTGGAAAAATTCTACTCGAGGTTTTTTTGTTTTTCAGCAAGCCATAGTAACGCGAGACGCACTGCAATTCTTTTGTTATTTTCCTTTGTTATGCGATAAACTATCGATGTTTCTTTTTTCTTCTTCTGCGTAGATGTCAACAATTTGGAGAGTATACATGAATGAGCCTTTCGTCGTTGTGTCTCGGGGATATTTTTAGGAGTAACATTTTAGACAAAGTGTGTCGAAAAGTTACAGAGTAGATGTTATTTTAATGAAAGATTAATCTCAAACAAATTTTTTTATTTTGTAATGTAAAAAATAACTGCCCACTTAACACAATGTTTTTTGCTTTATTCCTTTAAGTGGCTTTTGTTATTTTTTTTTAAAAGTATGAATTTTTAATAACAGCGGTTTTAAAAAAATATTAACTTTTTTTCTCTCTCTCTATATATAAAAAGAAATCGTTTAAATAGTTTTATATTTTAAGTAATTTAACGATAATTTTAACAAAAGAATTTCTGGCGATATAAAAAAAAACAATTAATGCATTTGAGAAAAAATGTTTTAATACATAAATTGTTTTATAAAATTAATCAAAGATTATTTTATTTAATAAATTACAGTTTATTACAATTTGTAATATTGGAAAGTAAAACGTTTGTGCTATCTAAAACAAAATAAGCATTACTAAGATTGAAACACATATTAATTTTAGAAAACAAAATGTTTTTGATTCAAGTTATTGTTGTTGTTTCTTATCCCACTTGGTCAACAGCAACATCTAAACCAAGTCCATGAAAACGTGTGTCTTAAACCGACAAGTCATATTAAAATGTAAAAAAATGCAGTGTTTTTTTTTGTCCTTGACCTTTCGTCCAAAGACATAGGGTACCCAAAGGGAGATGTTTAAATTTACCCCACCTGGTTATTCGCCCAGGGCACTGGGTAGTCTTTTTTAGACACGTTTTAAGACATGCATGGACTATAGTAGGGCTGTTCTAACGCAGGATTCAAAGGGGTAAAGTTACTGATAACATGTATTAGAGACAATGCGGAATTATTTAATTATCTAGTTATTTTTATTTATAGTTATTATATTATTTTTATTTATCTAGTTATTTTTATTTATCATAATTATTTTTCTGTTTAGGTTTTGATTATACGTCTTTGGAGGCTTTTACCTACTTTTGATTGATCTGATACCTTGCAAACAACCATTCTGAGGTATTTCTTTAAAATGTTCAAAACAATTGTAGGACATTTTGAGTTCCATATTAAATAACTATATAATTAACTACCTCTTTAGCAATAATGAAAAAACCGACTGTAAAATGAAAAGTTATTATGTTTTCAAACCTGGAAATATGTAAATTTTGTATCTGTTGCTGTCTCTTAAATCTGGAATTACTTTCTTTCATAGTCACATCGTGGTAGGATGACTGCCGATTTCTGTTTCAGGAAACGTGTTACGGACATTTAAAAGCCTCTTTCCCTTCAGCAAACAAGCAAAGTAAGTAATTATATGATGTCACCTGAAACTTTCATTGATTCCCATCTTTGCTTTGACATCACCTAAAACTTATGTTTCTCCCACCTCTTCACAGGCTCTTATCTACCAAAGAAGTTAGGAATTTGAGATAGTTACAAGATAAAAAAAAAAATTGGTATCAGCAACGTAATAAGCTGATTTTTCTCCTTTTTCCTCTTGAGTAATAAAGAATTTTCTCTAGTTATTGTACCGCGTGATACACCTTTTATCTTCCCAAAATAAGAGCACTCTGATGGCCAATTGGCTAGCACTTTGACCTTTGGTACCACAGACTTCAGTTTAGAAATTTGGCGATGGTATGGACGTTTGTAGTGGTTCGGCTGTAGATCTCGGTCTCCTATGACCGTAGAGCGCACAGCGTCAGACTTCTTCTGAACCACATCATTCCCAAACTGTCTAGGGCAATTCAGCCCCAGGCACAGTGATGTGGTGTGATGTAGTAGTGGTTCGGAGTCCACGTTAAACTGCAGGTCCAGGCCTAATTAGCCTAAAATATGCACAAAATGACAGTAGAGCGACAAACCAAACCAGTCACAATTAGGTATATTATAATTTTGAGCAATGCATAGCTATTTAGGCCTAATGGCCGGTTGACCATCGTTATGGAGCTCGGTGCCACAGTTTTTGGGATCGTGTCCTAGTGGTACTATGGATATTTGTAGTGGTTTGGAATACAATTTATAACATAGGTCCCGGTCTTATATGACTGTTCAACTGATAATCCTATATGAAGAAAACATCTCATGTGTTTCGGAATCTGTGAATAGACAGACCGTCTTGCCCCACCATTGTGTGGCAAGGCGGTCTGTCTTTTACACTCCGAGTAATTATTTTAACCGAATTCGGCGAATTATATTATTACACAAAATTTTATCTGATTTTTTTCAATATAAATTAGATTTCATTTTTCGAATGGCATGAAATAAAATTAATTATGAGTCAGTTTATGATTTATTTTATTATAGTTAATAAGCGTTCATCAAGATTATTTTTTAAAAAAAGCTTTTGATATGAATAGGAAATGAACAATCTGGATAAGAAATAAGTCCAGACTAATTACATTAGTTGTTGAAACCTTAAGGGCTTGATGAACGACAAACATTTTTTTTTTAAATATCACAAAAAAAAAATGCCTTAACTTAATGGAAGTTTAATTAAGGCTAAAAGGGATGCTATCAAACCTCTTTCTTTCGAATTTATTTTTAATGTTTATTGCTGAAAAGAAAAAGACGAATCCCAGAGCAAAAGATAAACAGTCAAATAACATGTGTTGACCCGATGTTAAGAATAAAGAGAAATTTTTATCTTCAAAATTTTTTCTTTTTTAAACAGCTATATTCTACAAAAGCCTTTTTTGAATTTTAAAATAAAAAAATTCATTGAAATCTATTAGAAAAAATACAGTAGCAGCTGCTTCAAGAATTAACTAGGCAGTGCGAATTCAATTATATAGGGGTAAAAGATGATGGTTTTAAAGATGAAGACTTCTAGATTCAATTGCCATTTCGTCAGTGAGGGGACTTGCTTGAGTATTATGCACAAAAATGGTTTAGACTGTCGAGCAAATGAGGCAATAACTATTATTGCCGTTATGTTTTCTTGCAAATAAAGTAAAAGCATTTTTGCCTTCATTGGAGAATTATATTCATTACTTTCGCTAAATTAAATTTCGTATTTCTCTAAGTAGCAAAAAGTATAAGGATTTTTATATATTGTTTGGAAGAGAAAAAAATTTTTTTTTTAAATTGCTAGTCTAATTTTGCATTTAGGAAAGTAAAAGGCGCATGAAATTTTTTTTCGTGCAAAACAAATTATCGTGTATTTTTAAAAATAATAAATGAATAACACTATATTATTTAACTTTCCTCGTGAATAATATAAAGCAGTTACCTTGAATGTATTTTTCCCCTAGGAATTTGTACTAAGAATTATTCTTAATGTGTCTAGACTAGGTCATAGATTATTTTAAAAAACATAAAAATTAATGCTACATAACGTTACTTTCTAGCAGACAAGCTTAGATTGGATAAAGTAATATAATGGGATAATATTTATATGCTTAATAAAATGTATATTTTATGGTATATTCTCCACTACATTAAATTATTAACTTACACGACGTATAGAAATACAAAATATTTAAAAGAATATGGTATTTATGAATATTTTTATTCAACTTACAGTTTTACGATTTATTTCATCATGAATATTTTCTTATATTCGAAACTGTTCTATAATTGTATAATTGCCTAATTAGGAGGAATTTCGTCAAAAAATTCTGATGAAAAAATTCTATGCTACAAACTATTTTAAATGCTTTTTCAGTATTTGTTTAAAAATATGCATAATGGGATAGTTTTATGCAGTTATAATTACAAATTTGGCTTACCAGTATTTCTACTTCATGAATAATGAATTCCTAATCATGAAGGCTAAATATGATTTTTAAATTTAGCCTAACTATATGTATAGGGTCTGATGGCCGACTGACTGTTCCGAGGCCGACTGTTCGGTGTCACAGGTTTCGCGTTCGCTTCCCATCTGTGTCATGAGTATTTGCAGTTGTTCCACTTTAAACCGTAGGTCCCGATCGAATTTGATCGTAAAGCGTTGTCCCTTATCATGCCTATAGTCACCTTTATTCACATACTTCTACATATGTCAAAATTTACCTTTACATTTGAAGTTGACTGGCAATACAGACAACTTCATCTATATGTTTTTGATATTTTGGCTTTCCTTTGTATGTCTCAACAATTTTGCGGTATAAAAAGTTCTAATTAAAACCCTGATCAACAAAACCAATATATATTGAAATACCATTCAAACCATTCGGAAAAGAATGATTAAGATTCCTCAAAAAATATTTGCCTCTTGATCGCTCAAGATTCATTTCCCAGATGTGCAGGATCATTCATCCATCCTGTAAACAACGAAAATGGCAAATATATTTTTAGAACTCTTCGTATAACCAAGACGAAAAGCAATTTAAAATCCAAGGATAAAAACGTCACTTTGATTCTACGAAAACCCTGCTTATCTCACTAACAGTTCCAAACTGAACTAGTGAGATCTGACGGAAAAAAAACTTCTGTGCTTCCATTTGGAAATTACCATCCATACGGGGCAAATGACATGTGAAGTTCTTGAGTAAGAACTTTTTCTTTCTCTTGTTCTTGCTGATTTCACAACGGCCTTGTTTGGCGGATAGAGCAATATTGTTCTTGTTGTAAGAGTGGGTTGAAGAGTGGGTAAGAGTTTTATTTCTCTCCACTCCGGAAAAAAAGGTTTTCTATTATATATATATAGATGTATATATATATAAATATCTCAAATTTCCAGTCGTTGATTTCGGGTTCTATTATTCACTTCGTCGCCCTATAATAAAAGAGTCGAAGCGTAAGCGGTTTTTATAAAGTTGGAAAAATTCTGCTGGAGGTTTTTTTTTTTGTTTTTCAGCAAGCCATAGTAACACGAGACGCACTGCATTTCTTTTCGTTATTTTCCTTTGTTATGCGATAAACTATCGATCTTTTTTTTTTCTTCTTCTGCGTAGGTGTCAACAATTTGGAGAGCATACATGAATGAGCATTTCGTCGTTGTGTCTCGGGGGATATTTTTAGGGAGTAAAATTTTAGACAAAGTGTGTCGAAAAGTATGTTATTTTAATGAAAGATTACATAAAAAAAATTTTTTCGAGAGTAATGTAAAAAATAACTGTCCACTTGACATTTTTTGTTTTATTCCTTTAAGTGGCTTTCGTTATCTTTTTATCAAAAAGTATGAATTTTTATTAACGGTTGTTTTAAAAAAATACTAAATTTCTTTCTCTCTATATATAAAAGAAATCTTGTTTTTTATATCTGACGTAGTATATTTAAAGATAATTTTAAACAAAACAAGTAATATAAAAAAAAAAAGTCAGTTCCTTCTTTTTTTGGGAGAAATCTCACTATATTGCAGGAAGTCCTTTATAAATAATTTTCATTCATGTTTTAAAGTTTATCTGGCGACATCTATCGATATATCTCGAAATGCAACTCAAATCTAAAAATTAAATTAATTAATTAAATTTAATGAATGATTTAATATTTGAAAAAAAAACTGTATTAACATCCAGTGTCATCCACTACAAGTTAAAAATGTATTTGAACTTGAGTGGATGAATAAAAAAAGTGTTTTATTAACTATTGAAAATTTGAACAAGATATATATACTGAGAGAGTGTGAGCTAATAGAAGGAATTTAATAAAAAGTCTCTAAGAATTGTAAAAAAAAGAATTGATATTTTGAGGAAATTTTTTTTTGTTCATACATAAGTTATTTTATAAAATAATCAAAGATTATCTTATTTAATAAAATTAATCAAAGATTATCTTATTAAATAAAATTAATTTTATTAAATTTTGTAATATTGTAATATAAAACTTTGAGATAAACATTGAAACACATATAAATTTAAAAATATATTTTTTTTTTTTTGATGCCACTTCCTTTTGTTATTTTTTTTTCTTATCCTACTTATTCGGCAGCAACATCTAGACAAAAATCCATGAACCCGCGTGTCCTAAACCGAGAAAACATGACATATGGTAAAACATGCAGTTTCTTTTTGACCTTGACCTTGCTGCACAAAAGACATTGGGAACCCAAAGGGAGAAATTTGACTTTACCCCAACTGGTTTTCCCGAGGACACTGGGTACCCATTTTAGTCGCATTTTACGACATGCATGCACTACAGTGGGGATGTTCTAATCTTGGATCATGAGTGCATATAAATGTAAAAAAAATTCATAATGTGGGTTGCACTTTAACAAGATGTGTTCACGATTGAATTTTACTATGCCCAACACTCTATATTCATATTAGACCGGTACCTAAGGTTTAAAGTGGATTCCAAACCGCTACTAACATTCATGACACCGCCGGAACTCGAAATCTTAAACACCGATTGCGAGTCGGGCCATCAGGACCCGTTTAAACAACATATATAAAAATAAAAATATATTTCATTGGCCAATAGTAATTCCCGGCAAAAACTTTTAAAAAAACCCTTTATAAAACTACATACCATTATTCATAATAAAATATTGTCTTTATGGAATTTTTTTTTTTTTTATAACAGAGCTTTGAAGGTTTGATTTTGTTTGTCGCTCTACGGTAATTTTGTGCAACTGAGAGCTAATAAGATGTGAAAACAGTTACTAATACAGTTAATAATCCTAATACAGTTAACATAAATTCCGAACCACTCACAAACATCCATGCTAGCGCCAGAATACGAACGTGAAGACTTTGGCATCAAAGGCCAAAATACTAGCCAACTGGCCATTAGATAGCTTTAATAAACAGATAAATAAAATAACAAATTTTAAGATATAGAATAACTTAAAAGAAAGAGAAGTATATCGATTTAACATGTTACAAAATGACATAAAAAAAAAACATTTTATGATGCCCAAACTGAATAGCTTTCTTACGATTTAACTCGAAATGCAAAATCTTCAGAATTTATGCCACCGCACTGCTCTTATCTGCTTCAACAAGCGGTCCATGAAATATGCATGCCATTTAGGAAAGACAACCTCCGCACACCTGGACTTGCACTTGATGAATGAGCATCGTGTCACAGACGTCTTCTGTCTCGGATGATTCATCAACGGTAGTTTTTCTTCCCATACTCCTATCTGGTTTACATTTTAGTTTCCTGCAACAAATTAAGAGAACCGAATTTTTCCGTTCTTATTAAGGATTCTTGATCCATTAAGTATTCTCTGCTGAAATAATGAAGGTCGGAGGGAGATAGGAAATCAATTTTGATAGATAACGGTCTGGTATTGAACGGACTTTATGAAGAAGTCCTTTTTATGATTCCATTTAATACTACGCGATGTGATAAAAAAAAAGTCTTCTAACAATAAACTGCCCGTACATGGGCACTTATAGATGTAAAAAAATTCCAAATGTGGGTTGTATTTTAACGAGATGGGTTCAAGATTGAATTTTGAGATGGGAAGTGTTTTTAAACCTGACTTAGATGATTTGGGGTTATTATGGAAAGAAGGAACAAAATGCAGACGGAAGAAATGGGTGAAGGAAAATGTATGGGACACTATCTGGCTAATATCTTGCATAAATTTATTTCTTGCAATTATTTGGGATTTGTATTAAGAAAAGGGAAAAAATTTATGAACAGAGGAGAAAGTATATTCGTCAAAAAAAAAAATGAAAAGATTTGGAAATGTTAGGATTATCTTTTAAATATGGTTGCTTTGAGCTTTAAAATCTATATTTACTTAATACATATTATATTCTGTGTGCATTAAAAATTAACATGATATAAATTTTATTTTCTTTTATAATGCAATATGATCCAATACAGTAAATATATTTCATGTGCATACATTTAATACCTTTGCATACCTTTTTTTTTCAGGAATACCTTTCTTCTGTCGCAATTAGGCACATTAATTTAATGTAGCGGATTATATAATTATCCAAAGATTTATATGATTTTTCATGATCTGAATTTTCGAATAAAATAAAATAAAAATAATTTTGAGCCTTTGTACGATTTATTTTATTGTAATTAATAAGCATTCATCTAAAAAATTAAAAAAAAAAATAACTTTGATATGAATAGAAAATAAATAATCTAGATAAGAAATAAGTGCAGACTAATTACAATAGTTGTTGAAAGCTTAAGGGCTTGATAAACGGCAAACCATTTTTTTTAAATTTCTCACAAAAAAAAACCACTTTAACATAATGGAAGTTTAATTAAGGCTAAAAAGTGATGCTAAAAACTTCTTTCTTTCAATTTATATTTAATGTTTATTGCCGAAAAAAAAATGAATCAAGAGCAAAAGATAAACAGTCAAATAACATGTGTTAACCAGATGTTAAGAATAAAAAAAAGAAATGCTCACATGTTTAACAAAAAAACCTTTTGAATCTTAAATAAAAAAAAAATGGTACAAGTTTTCTGTCAAATCTATTAGAAAAAAATAGTAGCAGCTGCTTCAAAAATTAACTAGGCAGTGCAAAATTCAATTACATAGGGGGTAAAAGATGATGGTTTTAAAGTTGAAGGCTTCTTATTCAATTGCTATTTCGTGAGTAAGGGGACTTGTTGGAGTATTAAATAGTTTAGGAGTTAAAAAAAAAAAATGCATGCATACGTTTATTTGTAAAGATTAAATGAAGACAAAAATGGTTTAGACATTAAGAGCAAATGAGGCAATAACTATTACTACCGTAATGTTTTCTTGCAAGTAAACTAAAAGCATTTTTTTGCCTTCATTGGGGAGTTCTATTCATTATTTTCGCTAAATTAAATTTCGTATTTCTCTAAGCAGCAAAAACTGTAAGGATTTTTATATATTCTTCAGATTAAAAAATTTTGCGTTTTTTTTTTTTAAATGTTTAATTTTGCATTTATAGAAGTAAAATGCATAGCGTAATTTTTTTTTTAGTGCAAACAAATTATCGTTTTATTTTTAAAATATTAAATGAATAACAATATATTACTTAACTTTTCCTCATGAATAACGTAAAACCATTACCTTGAATTTTTCCACAAAGAATTTGTGTAAAATTATTTTTTATGTGTCTAGTCTAAAGTCATAGATTACTTTAAAACGTATAAAAATTAATGGTACGTAACATTATTTTCTAGCATTTAAGTTTAGATTTTATGTAGTAATAGAATAGAATAATATATATATATATATACATATATTTAAATGAAATATCATATATGTTAAAATATCCTGCTATCCCATTAAATTATAAATAACTGCCCACTTGACATAAGATTTTTATTTCTTTTTAATATTTTTAGTTTATGTCTCAAAGAAAAGTATTTTATTCCACATACAATTTACAATGCATTTCATCAAGAATGTATTCGTACCTTATATATTCGAGACTGTTCTATAATTTTCTAATGAGGAGAAATTTCGTAAAATAAATTCTTATGAAAAGATCAAGAAAGAATTACCAAATTTTTAAAAATGCTTATTCATATATTTGTTAAAAAAATTGCATTATGGATCGTTTTATAAAAAATTACAAATTCGGCTTACCATTATTACTACTTCTAATAATGAAACTTTCTAAATTTAAAGGATAAATATGATTTTTATATTTAGCCAAATATCTATAAGAATAAGGGGTCTGATGGACGACTGACATAATCAGTTCCGGTGCCACAGATTTCGGCTTCGATTCCCAGCTATTGCCGTGGAAAATTTGTAGTTGTTTGAAACCACTTTAAACCGTGGTCCCGGTCTAATATGATTTTCGTTAGAGCCTTGTCCCCATCGAGCCTTGTATTCAATTTCAGGTACATCCCTTCTACATATGTTTTGCATCAATTAAGATAAAACATTTACCCCCTTACATTTGAATTGATTGGCTATTAAAAATTAAAGGCTTTTTTACTTTGGCTGTTCTTTATATGTCTCAACAATTTTTGGATATAGAAAATTCCTAATTAAAACCCTGAACAACAAAACCAATATATACTGAATACTTTCAAACCAATAGAAAAGAATGATTAAGATTCCTCAAATAACATTTGCCTCTTCATCCTCAAGATTCATTTCGAAGATTTGCAGGATCATTCATCCATCCATGTTAAACAACGAAAATGCCAAATATATTTTTAGAACTCTTCGTATAACCCAAACGAAAAGGCAATTTCAAATCCAAGGATAAAAACATCACTTTGATTCTACGAAAAACCCTGCTTATCTCACTAACAGTCCCAAACTGAACCAGTGAGATCTGGACGGAAAAAAACTTCTGTTCTTCCATTCATGCGAAATTACCATCCATACGGGCAAATGACATGTGAAGTTCTTAAGTAAGAACATTCTTTTTGTTTTGTTCTTACTGATTTCACAACGATGTTCGGCGGATCGAGCAATATCGCTCTTGTTGTAAGAGTGGGTGAATATTTTTATTTCTCTTCACTCCTGAAAAAGTTTTTTTTATTATAAATATATATATATCGCAAATTTCCAGTCGTTGGTTTCCGGTTTCTATTATTCATTTCGACACCCTATAATAAAAAGAGTCGAAGCGTAAGCGGATTTTGTAAAGTTGGAAAAATTCTGCTGAGGTTTTTTTGTTTTGTTTTTCAGCAAGCCATAGTAACGCGAGACGCACTGCAATTCTTTCATTATTTTCTTTGTTATGCGATAAACTATCGATATTTCTTTTTTTCTTTTTCTGCGTAGATGTCAACAATTTGGAGAGTATACATGAATGAGCATTTCGTCGTTGTGTCTCGGGGGATATTTTTAAGAGTAAAATTTTAGACAAAGTTTGTCGAAAAGTATCAGTGAAGATGTTATTTTATTGAAAGATTACATAAAAAAAAAAATATTTGTTCGAGATTAATGTAAATAGTAGCTGCTCACTTGACGTAATATTTTTTGTTTTATTCATTTAAGTGGCTTTCGTTTTCTTTTTTAAAAAAAAAGTAGGAATTTTTAATAACGGTGGCTTTAAAAAAATAAATTTCTCTCCGTATATAAAAAGAAATATACGTGTTTTTTTTAGTATTTTTAAGATAATTTTAAACAAAAAATCTTGAAGGATGTTAAAAATAATTGATTAATGATTTTATAATCTTTTGATTAATAAATTATTTTATAAAGTTATATAATTATCTTAATTTTTTATTAAATAAATTTCATTAAATTTTGTAATATTTGAATATAAAACTAAACAATAATAGCACTACAACAACACATTGAAGCACTATAATTACTACAATGAAGCAATATTAATTTAAGATTACAAATTTTTTTTGGTTCGATTTACGTTGCTGTTATTTCATCCAATTTGGACGGTCTGATACCCAACTGTTTAGTGCTCTGGTCGTTGGTACCAAGGTTTCAGGTGCAAATTATGGCAGGGAATTTCAGCCTGGTAGCATGGATGCTTGTTAGTAGTTCGGAATCCACTTTAAACTGTTGGTCTCGGTTTAAATAGCCCAAAGTGTGCACAACCCTGACCATAGATCGACAAAACAGAAACTTATCCCACTTGGTCGACAATAATATCTAGACCATAAACCTGTGTGTCTTAAACTGACACCATGATAAAAGGTAAAAAAATGCACTTCTTTTGTGCTTCAATAATTGCGGCACAAAGACATGATACACTCAAGGGGAGATGTTTAACTTTACCCCACCTGTTTATTCGCCCGGGTAATGGGTAACATTTTCAATCGTATTTTAAGACAATGCATGCGCTACAGTAGGGGTGTTCTAATCCTGGATCATGGGTCCATGCAGCTGTAAAAAAAAAACAAGAATTCAAAATGTGGGTTTGATTTTAATAAGATGGGTTCCGATTTAATTTGCTATGCCAAACGCTTTTTTAGATATTTGACCGGTACCTAAGGTTTAAAGTGAATTTCAAACACTATCCAAACATCCATGACACCACTGGAACTCGAATCGAAACTTGTGGCACCAATTGCCAGTCACTCCTCCATCAGACCCGTTTAAACCGTATAATTTAATTAAAAATATACTTCGATGTCAAATAGTAATTTTTTCCACAGGAACTTACGAAAAACTTTTGATACTACATATCATTATTCCCAACAAATACCCCCTTTATAGAAATATTTTTAGTAAACAGAGCTATAAAGGCTTGATTTGGTTTGTAGCTCTCACAGTCATTTTGTGCACATGAGGGCTATTAAAATAATATAGTTACTAATACAGTTAATAATGCAAATAGAGTTTAAACAAATTTCGAAACCACTCACAAACATCCATGCTAACGCCAGAATACGAACCTGAAAAACCTAAGAAAACTGTTACCAAGTATGCCAAAGCGCTAAAATTGGCCCTCAGTCCCATTTAATAAACAGATAATAAAATTTCAAATTTTAAGAGATCGGAAAACTTGTTTCGAAAATACTTCTTTTTAAATGTGCAAGAACTGAAAAAGAAAAAGCATTTTATGATGCCCAAACTGAATAGCTTTTTGTTTTTCTTACAATTTAACTGCAAATGCAAAATCTTTGAATTTAGCCACCGCAATGTGCTTATCTGCTTTTCAACAAAACAAGCGGTCCATGACATATGCATGCCATTTAGAAAGACAACCTCCGCACACCTGACTTGCACTTGATGAACGAGCATCGCGTCGCAGACGTGTTCTGTCTCGGATGATTCATTAACGTTAGTTTTTCTACTCTCTGGTTTACACTTTAGTTTCCAGCAACAAATTAGTCGAACCGAATTTTCCGTTCTTATTAAGATTCTTGAACCATTAAGCATTCTCTGCCGAAATAAAGAAGGTCGTTGGGAGAAAGGAAATGAATTTTGATGGATACCAGCCTGGTATTGAACGGATATTATAAAGTAGTCCTTTTTATGATCCATTTTAATTCTACGCGATGAAAAAGAAAAAAGTCTTCTAAAAATAAACTCCACGTACATGGGCACTTATAGATGTAAAAATTAAAATGTCGGTTGTATTTAACGAGATGGGTTCAAGATTGAATTTTCCGATGGGAAGTTTTAAACCTGACTTAGATGATTTTGGGTTATTATGGAAAGAAGGAAAAAATGCAGAAGGAAGATATGGGTAAAGGAACATTTATGGGACTCTATCTTACTAATATCTTACATAAATTTATTTCTTGCATTTATGTGGACTTGTATTAAGAAAAGGTAAAAAAATTATGAAGAGAGGAGAAAGCTTATTCTTTTTAAAAAATGAAAAAAAGAGGAACCTTAGGTACCTCCATTAAATACGGTTGCTTTTGACTGTTAAAGTTCATTTATTTTAATAAATATTAAGTTCTGTGTGCATTAAAAACACCCCTGATATAAGTTTTATTTTTCTTGTTATATTACTATATTGATCAGTATGGATTATATTGCATTATACATCATGTGCATACCTTTAATACCTTCCTTACCTTTTTTTCTGTCACAATTAGGGTATATTATAATTTTGAGTAGTGTATACCTAGTTATTAACTTGAAATGTTGCTCTTCAAGTAATGACTTTAATGCAATTTAGCCGATTATGAGTAATTATGCAAAGATTTATTTGATTTCTTCATGATAAATAAGATCTGAATTTTGAATAATATAAAAATAAAAATATAATTATGAAACTCCTTTTTTAGATTTATTATATTATAGTTAATAAGCGTTCATCTAAAAAAATTAAAAAAATATCGTTGATTTTAATAGAAAATAAATAATCTAGATAAGAAATAAGTGACAGACTACATTAGTCGTTGAAAGCTTAAGGGTTTCATGAACGACAAACCACTTTTTTTTTTTAAATATCACTAAAAAAAAAAAGCACCTTTAACATAATGGAAGTTTAATTAAGGCTAAAAGGGATGCTATGAAACCCTTTTCTTTGAATTTATATTTAATGTTTATTGCCGAAAAAAAAGAGATGAATCCAAGAGCAAAAAGATAAACAGTCAAATAACATGTGTTGATCAGATGTTAAAAATAAGAGAGAAATGCTTATCTTCAAATGTGCTTCTTTATGCTTCTTTTTGAATCTTAAAATAAAAAAATGGTACAAAGTTTTCTTTCAAATCTATTAGAAAAAATACAGCAGCAGCTGCTTCAAGAATTAACTAGGCAGTGGCAATTCAATTACATAGGGTAAAAGAGGATGGTTTTAAAGTTGAAGACTTCTAGATCCAATTGCTATTTCGTGAGTAAGGGACTTGTTGGAGTATTAACTAGTTTAGGAGTTTTTAAAAAAATGCATGCATGTTTTATTTGTAAAGATAAAATGAAGGCAAAAATGGTTTAGACAGTTGAACAAATGAGGCAACAACTATTACTGCCGTAATGTTTTTTGCAAAAAACTAAACCTGATTTTGCCTGCATCAGTATTTTAGCTAAATTAAATTTTGTATTTCTCTAAGTAGCCAAAACCTAGAAGGATTTTTATTCTTTGCAAGAGAAAATAGTTTTTTTTAATTGTTAGTCTAATTTTTGCATTTAGAGAAGTAGAATACAAAAGAAAAAAAGTTTTCGTATAAAATAAATTATCATTTATTTTTTAAAATAATAAAGGAATAGCAATAGTATTATTTAACTTTCCTGAAGAATAATATAAAACCGTTTTCTTGTATGTATTTTATTTCCTAAAGCATTTGTATAAAAGAATTATTCTTAAAGTTTAGATTGGATAGTAATAGAATGGAATATATGCATTCTATAAAATGTATATGTTATGGTACATTCTGCCATTACATTAAATTATTAACACAAACGATATATTGAAATACACAATATTTAAAAGATTATGGTATTTATGAATAATTTTTTTTTTTTAACTTACAGTTTTACAATTTATTTTACCATGAATGCTTTTCTTATATACGAGATTGTTCCATAATTGTCTAGTAGGTGAATTTTCGTCAAATAAAATTGCATAATATGATAATTTTATTCATTAAAAATTAAAAATTAAAAATTAGTCTTACCACATTTTGTACTTTATGAATAATGAATTTAATATGTAAGCTAAATATGATTTTTATATAGCCTAAATATATACATATATGTGGCCTGTTGGCCAAGTGACTATCGCTCGTTGCCCCAGGTTTCGGGTTTCTGTCCCGACAGGTCCATAGATGTGTGTATTGGTTCGGAATCCAATTTAAACTGTAGGCCCTGGACAAACGTGACTGTAGAACGTTGAGCATAGAATTGATATCCCTGTCCCGTAAAAGCAGCATTTCATGTTTCGAATTCTGCCATTAGTCAGATGGACTCGGCCACCATGTGGCTGTTGCCCAATGAAGAAGAAGAATATTGTTTAAAAATAAAGATTTTTACAATATTTAAACATTGAGATTCCCCAAATAATATTTGCTTTTTGATCAATCCAAGATCCATGTCCCAGATCCGCAGGATCATTCATCCATCCAGTAAGCAACGAAAATGCCAAATATATTTTTAAAACTCTTCGTATAACCAAATTGAAAGGCAATTTAAAATCCAAAGATAAAAGCATCCCTCTGATTCTACGAAAACCCTGCTTATCTCACTAACGTCCCGAACTGAACCAGTGAGATCTGGACGGAAAAGAAACCCCTTCTGTGCTTCCATTTGCAAAATTACCATCCATACGGGGTAAATGACATGTGAAGTTCTTGAATAAGAAAATTTTTTTGTTTTGTTCTTGCTGATTTCACAACGGCCTTGTTTGGCGGATCGAGCAATATTGCTCTTGTTGTAAGAGTGGGTTGAACATTTTTATTTCTCTCCGCTTCGGAAATTTTTTTATTACATAGATAGATGTATATATATATCTCAATTTTTTTTTTGTTTTTCATCATGCCGTAGTAACGCGAGACGCATTGCGATTCTTTAGTTATTTTTCTTTGTTATGCGATAAACTATCAATCTTTTTTTCTTTTTCTTCGTAGATGTCAACAATTTGGAGAGTATACATGAATGAGCATTTCGTCGTTGTGTCTCGGGGGCTATTTTTAGGAGTAAAATTTTAGACAAAGTTTGTCGAAAAGTATCACAGAAGATGTTATTTTAATGAAAGATTACGGAAAAAAAAGTATTTGTTTAAGATTAATGTAAAAAATAACTGCCCACTTGACGCAATGTTTTTTGTTTTTTTATTTCTTTAAGTGGCTTTCAAGTTATTTTTAAAAAAAGTATGAATTTTTAATAATAGGGTTTTTAAAAAATAATAAGTTTCCCTCTCTGTTTATAAAAGAAATCGTGTAGATTTTTTATATTTTAAATAATGTATTTAAAGATAATTTTAAACAAAAAAATTATCGATGTAAAACAGAATTGGTACCTTTGAGGAAATATTTTGATAGATAAGTTATTTTATAAAATTAACCACAGATTAACTTATTTAAAAAATTAAATTTTATTAAACTTTGGAATATAATAGAGATCTGTAAATCAAATAAAAATTTCAACATGAAACAGATATTAATTTTAGAAAACACAATTTTTTATTCAAGTTACTGTTATTGTTGTTTCTTATACTACTTTTCAACAGCAACATCTAGGCCAATTCTATGGACCTGTGTCTTAAACCGACAAGTCTCGATCAAATATACTGCTTAAATAATGTAGTAAATTTAAAAACACTCTCAAAAGTCATAACTACGGTTCCACAGTCAAAAGTATAGAACGCCTAAATTAACTGTAAATGTCAATCGTAAGTTCATCTAAATATTGATTCATTACTTTTTTGAGCTATACGTATTAATCCTCCTCATTGGCGCAACAGCCCATGGTGGACTAAGGCCATCTGCCTACTGGCAGATTTCAGAACAAAGATTTTTTTTTTTAAGGGGCACGATTGTTAGAGCCCTACGCATCACTACGCTCTTCCGTCATATTAGACCAGGAACTGCTATTTAAAAGTGGATTCCGAACCACTACAAAGCATTCATGGTACCGCCGAGGCTCAACCCGATACTTTTGGCTTCGAACGCCAGAGCGTTAGTCACTCAATTATCAAGCCTATACGTACTAGAAACCAGCTTATTTTTGCCATCAATGGTTCTTGTCCTGTTAAAACCTTGTGTTCATCTGGAAGTTTTACTTGTTTTTTCAGTCGCCTTTGATGAGTACTAATATAGTAGACAGAACACATCATTACACTTTCCGAAATGATGTTACTCAAGAATGTCACGATTCACGAGTTCGATAAATATTTACCTTTTCCCATATACGTATGTACGACACATACGAATTTGACAGAGCGCAGATGTCTATAAATTGCATCAACATTTACCCCTTTCATTTGATTGATATTACAGACGAATTCCTCCACATGATTTTGATACTTTGGTTGCTCTTTATATCTCTCAACATTGTTGTGGTACAGAGAAGGCTAATGTAAACAACAAAACCGATACACTGAAGGTATTTCAAACCAATCGGAAAAGTATGATTAAGATTCCCAAATAATATTTGCCTCTTGTTCCCTCAAGATTCATTTCCGAGATTTGCAGGATCATTCATCCATCCATCCTGTAAACAACGAAAATGCCAAATATATTTTTAGAACGTTTCGTATAATCTAAACGAAAAGGCAATTTAAAATCCAAGGATAAAAAAAAAACTTTGATGCTACGAAAATACTGCTTTATCTCACTAACAGTTCCAAACTGAGCCAGTGAGATCTGGACGGAAAAAAAACAACTTCTGTGCTTCCATTTGCGAAATTACCATCCATACGGGGCAAATGACATGTGAAGTTCTTGAGTAAGAAATTTTTTCTTTCTCTTGTTTTTGCTGATTTCACAACGGCCTTGTTTGGCGGATCGAGCAATATTGCTATTGTTGTAAGAGTGGGTTGAACATTTTTATTTCTCTCCACTCTGGGAAAAAAAGTTTTTTTTATTATATATATAAATGTTTATATTTTTATATCGCAAATTTCCAGTCGTTGGTTTTCGGGTTCTATTATTCACTTCGTCGCCCTATAATAAAAGAGTCGAAGCGTAAGCGGATTTTTGTAAAGTTGGAAAAATTCTACTGGAGGTTTTTTTTTTCAGCAAGACATAGTAACGCGAGACGCACTGCAATTTTTTTGTTATGCGATAAACCATCAATTTTTTTTTCTTCTGCGTAGATGTCAACAATTTGGAGAATATACATGAATGAGCACTTCGTCGTTGTGTCTCGGGGGGATATTTTTCGGAGTAAAATTTTAGACAAAGTGTGTCGAAAAGTATCAGAGAAGATGTTATTTTAATGAAAGATAACAAGAAAAAAATATTTGTTCGAGATTAATGTAAAAAAATGCCCCCTTGACGCAATGTTTTTGTTTCATTGTTTTAAGTGGTTTTCGTTATCTTTTTTTTTTGAAAAAGTCTGAATTTTTAATAACATTTGTTTAAAAAAATTAATAACTTTTGTCTCTGTGTAAAAAGAAATCGTGTAGATTTTTTTATATCTTAAGTAGTATATTTAAAGTTAATTTTAAACAAAAAAGTCTTTAAGGATGTAATAAAATTGATATCTTTTGAGGAAATTTTTGATAGATAAGTTAAATAAGATAACCTTTGATAAATTTTATAATATAATAAATTGAATTTTATTAAATTTTGTAATATTGTAATATAAAACTTTGAGATATGTGAAACAAAATAAACGTTATTACATTGAAACACATATTAATTTGAAAATATAAAATTTTTTTTGATGCAAGTTCCTGTTGTTATTGTTTCTTTTCCATGAACCTGTGTGTCTTAAACCGATGGGCCATGATAAAGGGTAAAAAATGCAGCTTCTTTTTTGGACCTTGACCTTGCTGCACTAAGACATGGGGCCCCCAAAGGGAGAAATTTGACTTTAACCCACCTGTTTATTCCCTGTGACACTGGTTACCTATTATAGTCGCCTTTTACGGCATGCATGCGCTACAGTGGGGATGTCTGATCCTGGATCATGGATACAATATAGATGTAAAGAAAAGATAATAGATGTAATAGATGTAAAGAATAGATGTAAAGAAAATAATAGATGTAATAATAAATAATAATAGTAGATAATAGATGTAAAGAAAAACATTATATGGGTTGTATTTCAATAAGATGTGGGTTCAAGATTGGAATTTGCTATGCCAACGCTCTACGTTCATATTTGACAGGTACTTAAGGTTTAAAGTGGATTCCAAACACTACAAACATCCATGACACCGCCGGAGCTTGAACTCGGAAACCATTGGCCCCGATCGCCAGGCACTTGGCCATCAAGACCCGTTTGAACCGCATAATTTAATTAAAAATATACTTAATTGGCAAATAGTAATTTCCCCCAAAAATCTTAAGAAAAAAACTTTACAAACTTTACTATATACCAGTATTCATAGAGGTCTTTAAAAAATGCTTTTAATACACAGATAAATAATATAACAAATTTAAGAGAGTGGAAATTAGCTTTCGAAATACTTCTTCTGCAAAATGACGTAAAAAAAGCATTTTATGATACTTAGACTCAATAGCTTTTTGTTTTTCTTAAGATTTAACTCAAAATGCAAAATCTCTAGAATGTATGCCACAGCAGTGTGCTTATCTGCTTCAACAAGCGGTCCATGAAATACGCATGCCATTTAGGAAAGACAACCTCCGCACACCTGGACTTGCACTTGATGAACGAGCATCGTGTCGCAGACGTGTTCTGTCTCGGATGATTCATCAGCATTACTTTTATTCCATACTTCTACATGGTTTACACTTTAGTTTCCTGCAACAAATTAGGCAAACCGAATTCTTCCTTTTTTATTAAGGATTCTCGATCCATTAATATTCTCTGCCGAAATAATGAAGGGAGAAAAGGAAATGATTTTATCGATACCGGTCTGGTATTGAACGGATATTACGAAGAAATCCTTTTTATGATCCGTTTAATCCTACGGGATACGATAAAGAAGAAACGTCTTCTAACATTAAACTGCGCGTACATGGGCACTTATAGATGTAAAAAAATTCAAAATGTGGGTTGTATTTTAACAAGATGGGTTCAAGATTGAATTTTGCGATGGGAAGTGTTTTTAAACCGGACTTGATGATTTGGAGTTATTATAGAAAGAAGGAACAAAATGCGGACGGAAGAAATGGTTAAAGGAAAATGTATGGGACTCTATATGGATAATATCTTACATAAATTTATTTCTTGCATTTATGTGGAAGTTGTATTAAGAAAAAAGAAAAAGTTTGAAGAGAAGAGAAAACTTATTCATCGAAAAAAATGAAAAAGAAAGGAAATTTTTTTTTTTAGTACCTTATTAAATATTGTTGCTTTGACGTTTAAAATCTATTTTATCACAATAAATATTATATTCTGTGTACATTAAAAATACCATGATACAAATTTTATTTTTTCTTGTTATATTATTTACTATATTGAATCAGTATTGATTATTTTACATTATGTTTCATGTGCATACCTTTAATACCTTTGCATATCTTTTTTTAGGAATACCTTTCTTCTGTCGCAATTAGGGTATATTATAATTTTGAGCACAGTATAGCTAGTTATTAACTCGAAATGTTGCTCTTCAAGTAATAATTTTTAATTTAATTTAAGCCGATTATATAATTATACAAAGATTTATATGATTTTTTTAAGATAAATAAGATCTGATTTTTCGAATAATATCAAATAAAAATTATGAGGTCATTTAAGATTTATTTTATAGTAGTTAATAAGCGTTCATCAAAATAAATTAAAATAATAGCCTTTGATATGAATAGAAAATAAATAATATGGTTAACAAAATCAGTCCACACTAATTACATTAGTTGTTGAAAGCTTAAGGGCTTGATGAACGACAAACCATTTTTTTAAATTTCACACAAACACAAAAAAATCACTTTAACATAATGGAAGTTTAATTAAGGCTAAAAGGGATGCTATAAAACCTCTTTTTTCAATTTATATTTAATGTTTACGGCCAAAAAAAATGAATACAAGAGCAAAAGATAAACAGTCAAATTACATGTGTTGGCCAGATGTTAAGAATAAAAGAGAAATGCTCATTTCAAAATTTTTTTTTTTCTGAATAGCTGTTTTCAACAAAAGGCCTTTTTGAGTCTTGAATGAAAAAAATGGTACTTTTCTTTCAAATCTATTAGAAGAAATACAGTAGCAGCTGCTTCAAAAATTAACTAGGAAGTGCGAATTCAATTACATCGGGGTAAAAGAGGATGGTTTTAAAGTTGAAGACTTCTAGATTCAATTGCTATTTCGTGAGTAAGGGGACTTGTTTGAGTATTAACTAGTTTAGAGTTGAAAAGAATAATAAATGAATGCATGTGTTTATTTGTAAAGATAAATGAAGACAATAATGGTTTAGACTGTTGAGCAAATAAGGCAATAACTATTACTGCCGTAATGTTTTCTTGTAAATAAACTAAAAAGTATTTTTTCCTTCATTGGGGAATTCTATTCATTATTTTCGCTAAATTAAATTTCGTATTTCTCTAAGTAGCAAAAATTATAAGGATTTTATATATTTTTGTAAAAAAAGAATATGTTTTTTTTTTTTTAATTTTTAGTTTAATTTTTGCATTTAGAGAATAAAATGCGCAATTTTTTATCGTGCAAAAAAAAATTATTGTGTATTTTTAAAAATAATATATGAATAATAATATATCATTTAACTTTCCTCATGAATAAAATAAAACCGTTACCTTGATTTTTTTTCAAAAAGAATTTGTACAAAGAATTATTCTTAATGTGTCTAGACTACGTCATAGATTATTTTAAAACACATAAAAATTAATGGTACATAACGTTATTTTCTAACAGACAAGTTTAGATTGAATAAAGTAATAGAATGGGATAATATTTTTATACACAATAAAATGTATATGTTATGGTATATTCTGCCATTACATTAAATTATTAACTTAAAAGACGTACAGAAATACAAAATATTTAATAGATTATAGTATTTATGAATATTTTCATTCAGCTTACAGCTTTACAATTTATTTCCCCCATGAATGTTTTCTTATATTCGAGACTTTTATATAATTGCCTAATTAGGAGAAAGTTCGTCAAAAATTCTTATTAAAATATAATTTTTTTAGACTTTTCAAATGATTTGTTCAGTATGTGTTAAAAAAATTGCATTATATGATAATTTTTGCATTAAAATTTACAAATGTGATTCACCACCATTTCTACTTTATGAATAATAATTTTCTAAATATGTAGTTTAAATATTAGTCTTATATTTAGACTAAATATATAAATATATATATATATATATATATATGGGTCCTGATGACCGAGTGACTAGTGCTCCGAGCCACAGGTTCCGGGTTTCAGTCCCGGCGGTGCCATGGATGCTTGTAGTGGTTATGAATCCACTTTAAACGTAGATCCTGTCTAATATGACTGTAGAACATCGGCCGTAGGGTAGGCAATTCTACCCTGTAAAAAGAAAACATATCACGTTTCGAGTCTGCCAGTAGGTCAGACGGCTTATGTCCACCGCCAGACAGAATTTTTGCAACTCAAGTAATAATTTTTAATCTAATTTAGCAGATTATATTATTACCTAAAAATTTATCTGATTTTTTCCGATATAAATTAGATCTAATTTTTCTAATAATGTCAAATATGATTGGTTATGATCCAGTTTAGAATTCATTTTATTATAGTTAATAAGCATTCATAAAAAAAAATGAAAAAAATTTCTTTGATGTCAATAGAAAATAAATAATATGGCTAAGAAAGAAATTCAGACTAATTACATTAGTTGTTGAAAGCTTAAGGGCTTCATGAACAACAAAGCATTTTTTCAAATTTCATACACAAAAACCACTTTAACATAATGGAAGTTTAATTAAGGCTAAAAGGGATGCTATGAAATCTCTTTCTTTCGAATTTATATTCAATGTTTATTGCCGAAAAAATAAAGAAGATGAATCCAAGAGCAAAAGATAAACAGTCAAATAACATGTGTTGACCAGATGTTAAGAATAAAAGAGAAATGCTCATCTTCAAAAATTTCTTTTTTGAACAGCTATTTTCAACAAAAGCCTTTTTGAATCCTTATATAAAAAAAAGTACAAGCTTTCTTTCAAATCTATTAGAAAAAAAATGTAGTAGCAGCTGCTTCAAGAATTAACTGGGCAGTGCGAATTGAATTACATAGGGGTAAAAGATGATGGTTTTAATGTTGAAGACTTCTGGATTCAATTGCTATTTCGTGAGTAGTCAATTGCTATTTCGTTGTTTGGGTATTAACTAGTTTAGAAATTAAAAATATATATATAAATGCATACATGCGTTTAAAGACAAAAATGGTTTAGACTGTCATGCAAATGAGGCAATAACTATTACTGCAGTAATGTTTCCTTACAAGTAAACTAAAAGCATTTTTGCCTTCATTGGGGAATTCTATTCATTATTTTCGCTAAATTAAATTTCGTATTTCTCTATGTAGTAAAAAAACTATAAGAATTTTATATATTTCTCGGAATAGAGAAATATAGCATTATTTTGTAAATTGTTAGTTTAATGTTTGTATTTAGAGAAGTAAAATGCATACAAAAATGTTTCGTGCTAAACAAATTATCGTGTTTTTTAAAAATAATATATGAATAACAATATATTATTTAACTTTCCTCATGAATAATATAAACCGTTACCTTGAATTTTTTTTTCCCCCAAAGAATTTGTACTAAGAATTATTCTTAATGTGTCTAGACTAGGTCATAGATTATTTTAAAACACATAAAAATTAATGCTACATAATGTTATTTTCTTGAAGATAAGCTTACATTATATAAATAATAGAATGGAATACTATTTATATACACAATAAAATATATATGTTATGGTATATTCTCCACTACATTAAATTATTAGCATAAACGATGTATATAAATACAAAATATTTAAAAGATTATGGTACTTATGAATATTTTTATTCAACTTAAAGTTTTACAATTTATTTCACCATGAATGTTTTTTTTTTATATTCGAGACTGTTCTATAATTGTCTAATTAGGAGAAATTTCGTCAAAAAAACTCTTATTAAAATATCATTTTTTACTGACTTTTCAAAAGATTTTTCAATATTTGTTAAAAAAAAATTTGCATTTTAAGATAGTTTTATGCATAAAAATTTTTCAAATTATTCTGACCACTGTTTCTACTTTATATGTAATGAAGGCTAAATATGAATTTTATATTTAGCATAAAAATAGCCCGAATCGTGGCTCAGTGGCAACGTCCGTCGCTGACGACCTTTTAGGCTGAGGTTCAATCCGCTGGAGGCTTTGTTTTTTAGACAATTTCAGAAACGAGGAGATGTTCAACCTTTTGCCTCATTAGTCAGTCTATCTCGGGGAGTTTTACGGGTTTTCTCCCATATAATACGCAATGCTGTTAGTTCCTCCCCAAATGTCCTCCCCGAAGGCACTTTCCTTCTTCTTCAGCGACTGGAGCTATGTTAGGATCCTACTACGGATGTTCTAACATGTTGGCCTTTTATCTCCTATCATGCGTAGACTATTCATGGTGTTTCCGTCCCGCACTGCAGGACACTAAGATATATTTCGTCTGTTATGTGTGTTTAATACTAACTCCTATTACAAAGCTAACTTGATCAGGCATTTATTTTAAATATTTATGAACAATTATAAAAAAAATTTCAATAAATAATTGTTAATTCAATTCAGGACATTTATCAAAATCGTGATATTATTTAGGGCAAAAAATAATCATTTCGTTGTAATCAGTTAAATTTCGAAATTAAATTTCTGATAGATAAACATTTTTCCAATATTTATTTTCAGAAAATAATTTTTCACAGTCGTTCACTGAATTTTTGGAGATGTCAGTTTTTCGTTTAAGTGTAAGATATAGTTATGCTTCTTTTCTGTGACGGTTGAGGAAGTCTCTAAAATAATCAAGAAAAATTTGATTATTATGAAAAGTCAAATGAAAAGTGTGACATAATCGAAAGTTTGATACCAATCAATTTAACAATTATTAACAAAAATTGGTGTGGAAGACGCTTGCATTAGGTAAATTAAGAGTCGAACATTTTATAAATTATAATTTTTACAGAAAACTGATTACTGTATTCATTGAACGAGAAACCTTGTAAACAATACATGAATACTGAAATTACTATTTAGAATTTTTACTTAAATGTTAAACAAAAATGCAATTATATTTTTATTTTCTACTTTTTTTTTTTTTTGTCTCATCATTCCACTAGCATCTGGATCATTTTAAAACCTTTGGGAATCCACTACACAATTTGTTGAAAATTTGTCCTTATTATAGTTTAGACAATATACAGACCTTTTCTAACAATTTTTCGCAACTTCAACATAAGATTTTTATTTCTGCCTAACTTAATTATCAAATTCTGCACGTCAACACTCATCTCCTGTCTTGCACCCATTTTAACTGGTGTGATAACAACACAAAGTGCTTAAAGCTTACTCACGATTTTTTTTTCAATAATAACCTATAATGTTTTTTCCATACTGTGTATATAAAAACGGAATCGTAAATAATCCGGCATGTAGATCCTAATCCTAATTCCTCCAGTATGTAGATTTTTCTTCAGTTTTACAGTTTCTTTTTGCGTGTTATGGAGAGATAATTTTAATTTATTTTTTATCACTTAATTTTATAAAAATATGACATGCTGTTAATTAATTTTTTTTAAAATTTATATTTACTTAAATCTCGTCTTTTAATAATTATTGTTAAACTTTTGACTCACTGTATACTAACAGTATATTATTACTGTATATTATATTAACTGTATATTATTATAACTGTATATATTGATAGGTGTTATTAATTGATAATTTTAGTGTTATCGGTTTGTGCAGATGGGTTGTAACTGGGTGTGGTTGGGTTGAGACTTGAAACACAGGTTTTAGAACTGACTGCTTTACTGACACACGAACAAAAATCACACACATACAATTAGATATAGACAACGTTTAAAGACAGATAATGGAAGGATTCCACTTCTAATCCGAAACCCCAATTCTCAGATTTGTGTATGGTGTACGGTATATCTATGGAGGGGAAACTCCAGGTGAGAGTCTCTAGGCCAACTAATGCGCCGAGATGCGCTAAATATATTTGCTCTCGGGATGAGATATTTTAAAATAGTCGGGGTAAGAGTCTCGAGGCCTACTGACCAATTCTCCTCAGGGCCACAAGGGGTGCTCTTGTAGTGCAGGGAAGCAAGGTTACCTCATATTGCAATAGAGTAACTCTTAGAATTTATCTCACACTGATATTTATTAACTTTCGTAGTTGCATTAAAAGCTAGTAAATTTATTTTCTCTATTTCTCCAAGCTATTTTTCTTCACAATTTTGTAATGTGTTGTATACTGTATTTATACACTGGTACTCTGTATTTATACACCCCTGGTACTCTGTATTTATACATAATTTATCACACTTTGTTAACAAAACACATTCATTTGTTACTTATATATTTTAAAAAAATATTTATAACGTTAAATTTATCTGCAAATTAACTTTAGATTTCTTGAAATGAAAACATATTACAAGTTAATATATATATAAAAGTGATTATAATAATGCAAAATATTAAAGAAATAAGCTATTCAAATAAAAAATTAGAAGAATTAATATTATTAAAGAGAGAAATCGAAATCGTATTTCTGTTTGAACTATGCTAGTATAATTTAATTTCCTTTCTGAATCGAACTTTTAAAAACTAAAAATCCCTATCTGTAAATCAAATAAACTAAATAACATTCCATTTTCATATTTTGTGCAAGACACCAAACATAAACTGAAATGTTTCTAGTTCTGAAGCAACCCTTCCTTTATGAGCTTCTTATTGGAAGAAAATTAAAAACAAATATGGGGTAGAAAACTTAATTAGCACAATGGAATATTTTTAGTCATATTAAAATACTGATTCTGCTTGCACAATATCGTTAAACATACATTTAACGGTATCATTTATATCTAATGATGCCAAATTTTTTAAAATAAATTCCATTGTAAATACCCCGTGCTCTAATAAAAAAATGATTATTAAAATTAATTCCCCCTCGGGTAATCTGGCAACAATATGTTACATTAGTTAAGCGCTAGGACGCCTTATTACTTTTAATTAATGTTAATTAGAAGCACTTTTATCCATTTGATACTTCCTGCAACACACCTTTCCTTTTCTAGGTAAATTTAAATTGGCTTTTTTAATAACGCCCCCTTTTCTGAAAATTTCATTAAGGGCTTCATCAGTCAACACTTTTTTTGCGCGCACACCTAGTCAATTAATTCTGCTTGAACTATATCACTGGGAAAACTTGATGTTTCAGAAAACTTCACCCTTTAAGCAAATCGAAGCCTTTTTCGCAAGGCACTGTTCGATAAATTAAGCTCTCTTTTAGTTATGGCTCCAGCGTTCGCACTTAATATAATTACTGGAACCTTAGTTTTATAGGCAACAGAGCTGGACTGGGATCTTTAATTAAAATTGCTTCTTTTAAAAATACGGAGATTAAAATTTTTCCGTTAACTATTAAAAGCGGCATTTTCATTTCACCTTCTCCGTTGAAGATAATTGTTGGGAACTATTCCGTATTAAAATGAATATTTAAACTAAAGGAAAAATAAAGAAAATACTAATAAAAAAAACTGAAATCTGCTAAGACAAATTTCAACTTATCATGTGTGAACATTCGAGAACGGATGAATAAACTCGGGAATATGCCAAAGTTTAATAATGCAAGAGATATATGGCGCAATTGATTGAATGCTACAAGAATGGCCTAATTCAATAGCCACATGAATATAGCAATGTTGAATAGATCGAAGACATCATGAAGAATAAATTGCTCAAGAATCTCCAAAATCTACAAGAAGAAGCCTTTTCGTAAGGTTCTGTTCGATAAAAAGCTCTTTTCGTTATGGCTTCAGCTTTTTGCATTTAATATAATTACGGAAACCTTAGTTTTATAGGCAACAGAGCTGGACTGGGATCTTTAATTAAAATTGCTTCTTTTAAAAATACGGATATTAAAATTTTTTCGGTAACTATTAAAAGCGGCATTTTCATTTCACCTTCTCCGTTGAAGATAATTGCTGGGAACTATTCCGTATTAAAATGAAGATTTAAACAAAAGGACGATGGAACTTTATTAATAAAAAATGAAAACTGCTCGGCAAATTTCAACTTACCATGTGTGAACATTCGAGAACGGATGACTAAACAAGAAATATGCCAATGTTTAATAATGCAAGAGATATATGAAGAAATTGATTGAAATACTATAAAAATGGCCAAATTCAATTGCCACATGAATATAGCAATGTTTAATAGGTCAAGAATTTCATGAAGAATAAATTGTTCAAGAATCTCTAAAAGAATATTCAAAAGTAAGATAAATGTAGTCGTAAATGAAGAATTAACTATTCCAAATTTTACAAGAAACGTAATCGCATACAATACCCAAAGTATATATCAAAGTTTGAAAATTCTCACTGGTACAAATGAAAAAAAAAGAATTCCAAAATACAATAAGAAGCACTATACGGCTCAATATGCACCGGAAAATGCCAAAAGTTATAAATATGAAACTTCAAGAAGAAGGAATTGATCAACCCACTACGAGTACTTATAGCCATTGGATATACAAATATTTAGAATCCCAACCCAAAACATGAGATTCAAACACATACTTTACCCCATCTAAAACAACCTATAAGCAAATTGAAGCCTTTTCGCAAGGTTCTGTTCGATAAATTAATCTGTTTTCATTATGGCATTCGCACTTAATATAATTACTGGAACCTTAGTTTTATAGGCAACGGAGCTGGACTGGGATCTTTAATTAAAATTGCTTCTTTTAAAAATACGGAGATTAAAATTGTTCCGTAACTATTAAAAAAACGGCATTTTCATTTCGATTTTCCTTGAAGATCATTTTAATGCGGAATAGTTCAAGCCACTAAGATTTAAACAAAAGGAAGATACAAAAATATTAATAATAACGCTTTCTTGTAGAATCTCCTCTATAATAACAACATCGCTTTTGGTTTTAGTCTTACTGTTTCACTTAATTGCTATATTTAATTCCAAAATATAATTTAAATAAATATTATAAAAAAAATGCTGAAATCTTCTCGGCAAATATCAACTTAACATGTGTGATCATTCGAGAATGCATGGATGAATAAAGTCAGGAATACATTGTTTAATAATGCACATATATGAAACAACTTATTGGAATACTACAAGAATGTCCAAATTCAAATAGCCATATGAATATAGCAATGCTAAATAAATCAAGAACCTTATGAAGAAAGAATTGTTCAAGAATCTCCAAATTCTACAAAAACGTTGTCACACGCAAATACCCAAAAAGAATATATCAACGTTTGCAAATTCTAGGCATAAATGAAGAATGAAGTATTGCAAATAGAACAAGAAACTCTATACAGCTCAATAGGCATGGAAAATGCCAAAAGTGCTAAATATGAAATTTCAGAAACAAGGAATTCATCAACGCACTACTAGTACTTATAACCAGTGGGTATACAATGTTTAAAGTCCAACCCAAAATATGAAAATTGATTAAAAATCATACTATAAGCAAATCGAAACCTTTTTTTCGAAAGGTCCTGTTCGATAAATTAAGCCCCTTTCGTTATGGCGCTCAGCGTTCGCACTTAATATAATTACGGAAACTTAGTTTTATAGGCAACATAGCTGGACTGCGATCTTTAATTAAAATTGCTTTCTTTTAAAAATACAGAGATTAAAATTTTTCCGGTAACTATTAAGAGCGGCATTTTCATTTCGCCTCTCCGTTGAAGATAATTGCTGGGAACTATTCCGCATTAAAATGACGACTTAATATTTTTTTTCATTAATAATAACGTTTTCTTGCAGAATCTCCGCTATCATAACAACATCGCTTTTTCCTTTTTAGTCTTACTGTTCAACTTAATTGCTATATTCAATTCGAAAATATAATTTGAAAAAGCATGTGAGAAAGAGAGAGGCTTAAAAAAAAATGGACATAAAACAGCTTTTGATCTCGTATGGAGGGATTACCAGTTTTAATAAAGCGTTTGTAATTTGGGCAGAAATTATTCTAGCGTTTCTGATGCTGATATTCCCTGCCATAATCGAAAGTGTGACATCAATGGCCGAATGGCTAGCGCTTTGGCGCTATCTACTACAGATTTTGGGTCCGAGTCCGGCTGCCATGCACGTTTGTGGTGGTTCGAATCCACTTTAAACAGTAGGTCCCGGACTAATAAGATCGTAGATAATTTCGAAGATAGTGTTACTCTCGCGTTCACAGCATAACCTCAAGCTACACGTGCCCCCTGGTTAATTGAGTAACATTGGTGCAGCATAAAAGGTAATTGTATAAGCTGTATTAGAAAAAAATCAATCAAATTAACAATTATCAAAAATTGGTGTAGATTTAGTTTGGTTTGTCGTTCTACTTTCATTTTGTGAACACTTTGGGCTAATTAGACCTTGATCTAAAATTTAAAGTTGATTTCAAAGCACTAACAAACATCCCTGTCGCCGCCAGGATTCGAACGTAAAGCAAGTGGTACGAAAGGATGGAACTAGTCAATTGGCGATCAGGCTTAAAATGGTGTAGAAAACATTTGTATTAGGTAATTTAGGGGTCGAACATTTTATAAATTATTAATATAAATTTATTAATAAATTAAAATTGGCTTTTTTTTAAAGCCTCTTTAAGAAAACTTTACTCTTTAAGCAAAAACGAAGACTTTTTCGCTAGGATCTGTTCGATAAATTAAGCCATTTTCATTATGACTCTAGCGTTTGCACTTATTATAATTACTGGGACCTTAGTTTTATAGGCAACAGAGCTGGACTGGGATCTTTAATTAAAATTGCTTCTTTTAAAAATACGGAGATTAAAATTTTTCCGGTAACTATTAAGAGCGGCATTTTCATTTCGCCTTCTCCGTTGAAGATAATTGCTGGGAACTATTCCGCATTAAAATGAAGACTTAAACAAAAGAAAGATGAAGAAAAAATATTAATAATAACGTTTTCTTGCAGAATCTCCGCTATGATAACAACATCGCATTTTCCTTTTAGTCTTACTGTCCAACTTAATTGCTATATTCAATTCGAAAATATAATTTGAAAAAGCATGTGAGAGAGAGTCTTAAAAAATGGACATAAAACAGCTTTTGATCTCGTGTGGAGGGGATTACCAGTTTTAATAAAGCGTTTTTAATTTGGGCAGAAATGATTCCAGCGTTTCGAGTGTTGATATTCCCTCCCCCAACCACCCCCGCACGAAGGGGTGTATGCATGACTACGTTTAATGTTGCCATGCCAAAAGGCTAAAAAAGAAAAAGAGAAAGAAAAGTAAAAAATGTCATTTCCTTCATTATAAAAGGAAAATATTATTCCAGCTTTGCTCGCTGCTTTGGAGTGGAAATAAAAAAAAATAATAATAAAGATTATAATGCAGAAAGAAAGAGTTTAACTTCTTACGTTATTAAGTCGTGCATTTCGTTGTCAGCTATATCGAATGTTTTTTCTTCTTTTTTTTTATCTTTTGCAATTTTTTTGTCTTCTTGCATGGCATCGTCTTTTTACGAGAGTGAAATAATAAGAATAGAAAAAAAAAATGTTTTCTGGAGTTAATTTTGAATATTGCTCGTTAATGTTGCCGCTCGGTTCGCTGCAATTGTTTGTCAAAGGTCTGAGATGGCATGAAGGGATGGGGCTGCTGCTGTAGGAAACGCACCATTTAATGAGAGCCCGCTTACAAAAGAATCAGAGCGTGGAATTGCTTCTTTAAATAAAATTGGTTTCGCAGGAAAAGTGGCGCAGAGCTGAATTTACGAGGAGGATAATTTTCTTAATCTTCTGTGATCCTTTTTGTGTATAGATTATTTAATAATGTAATCAATGGGATATTGGAATTAAAGCAGCTTTTTAAAAATATCTTACTTTTCTTGTATGGGGGTGACGTTTGTGTGTGTATGGTGCTTGTGTGTCGTGTATGCGAGTATACGTGTGAGTTCCATTTTTTCTAAATTTATTATTTTCTTCCAAAGATGACGAATGATTTTTAATCATTAATTTTTATTACATACAAGTAAATACTAAATGTAATAATTTGCGTCATTAGTGAATCTATTGCGAAAAATAAGGTAAAAAATATACATGTTTATCAAAGTATTAGTTTTCAGTTAATTTTCTAAACAAATTGTTAATAATCTTATATTATTAAAACATAAATTTTGGACTAAGAGTACTTTATTTAGCCAATATAAATTATTTAAGGCAAGTTCTTTAAAATCTCAAATCTTTAGTGTGAACAGATAATTTACTTAATATTCTATGATCCTTTTGTATTGTAATTAATATTGTATTATATCAATAATCAATGTAATATTGAAATTAAGGCAAGTTTTAAAGTAATTTTAAAAATCTCTTATCTTCCTTGTATGTGTATGCGTTTGAGTGCAGGTATGTGCGTGATCCATTTTTTTTAATTTATTATTTCTCACCAATATGACGGATAGTTGTTAATCGTTAATTTTAAAATACAATTACATGGCAGCCACTTTAAAAAAAAATAATTTGCTTCATTAATGAAATTATTACAAATAATAAGATAGAATACGTACATAGTTATTGATGTATTAGTTTTCAATTTATTTTCTAAACAAACCCTATTTAATTATTAAAAAGGCAATTTTGGGATAAGAAGAATTACTTTATATAGCAATTTAAATTATCTAAGAAGATTTCTTTAAAATCTCAAACCCTTAGTTCTTAATAGATAATTTTCTTAGTCTTCTATGATCCTTTTGTGTATAGTTTATTTAATAATGCATTCAATGCACTATTGTAATCAAAGCAGCTTTAAAAATCTCTTACTCTCCTCGTGTGTGTTTGTATATATGTGTGTGTTTGAGGTGTATGCATGCGTGCGTACCCACTTTTTTTTTTCTACATTTATTATTTCCTTCCAAAGATGACAAATGATTTTTAATCATTATTTTTTTATTAAATACAAATAAATACTTAAAAAATAATGTGCGTCATTAGTAAAATTACTGTCAAAAATATTAATAAGAAATATTAATTAAAATACGCCTAGTAATCAATTTGTTTCAATTTATTTTCATATTCAAACACTATATTATTATTGAAATGGAAATTTTGTGCTAAGAAGGATTACTTTATTTAGACAATTTAAATGTTTTAAGGTGAGATCTATGAAACATCAAACCTTCAATTCTTAATGGATAATTTTCTTAATCTCTCATAAAAAAAATTAATTTTCAGTGTTGTCAATATAATATTTTTTAAAAATATTTAATAATAATTTTATCTTTAAAATAAATTATAACCGAGGCATTATTAAAAATAAAAATTAGTTGCTTTATTTAGATTTTTAGAGTGTAATAATATAACTACAACTGTAATTATAAGTCACTCCAGCTTCTATATTTTATAGAATTATATTTTATCTTGTTGAAATCAGAATTTAAGAGTGTTTCATAGAATAAAATTTATATTTCTTGTTTTTTACTCAACTAGTGTACTTACAAAAGGAAACTCAGTAAATCTTGTTTTTTTACATGAAGACTCAAGTAGAAGTGAAACAATATTTACAAACAGAGGGAAAAACAAGTACTGATTTGTACTTCAAATGAAACCTCTGTAAATCTTGTTTTTTTACATGATGATTCACATAGCAGTAAAACAAGATTTACAAAAGAGGGAAATCAAGTACTCGACTTGAACTTGAAATAAAAACTCTGTAAAACTTGTTTTTTTTTTTTTTTACATGAAGACTCACCTAGCACCGTAAAAATTTTTACAAACAGAGGGAAACGACTTGTACTTCAAATGAAAACTCTGTGAATCTTGTTTTTTATATGAAACCTCACCTAGCAGCGAAACAAGATTTACAAACATAGGGAAACCAAGTACTCTACTTGTACTTCAAATGAAAACTCTGTAAAACTTGTTTTTTACATGGAGACTCACCTTACAGTAAAAACAAGATTTACAATCAGAAGGAAACGGAGTACAGTTTATTAACATACAACACAATGATTTGGATTACAATAATCAATACTATTCCTATTCTGATTTGAATTTTATCTGAACGATGCATGTTAAGTTACCAATATTAAAACATTCATTTTTATTTAAGTTATTCTTAAATGGCTTTCATTTTCTTTTTTTTTTCCTTTTTTTTTTATAAATTGGTTTGAACATAGTTTTCATAGGAAAATGCATGACTTAATTTTTATTTTGGGTGTTGTAATGCATGTTATATTGACAACGCTAGTGCTATTGACAAAGAAATAAATTTGTATACATATGATTTATATTCATAAAAAAAAAAACATGTCATCAAAGATTTCCAATAAATTCTAGTCATGTTATTGTGTTCCAGATCTTTTGTTCTACATATTTTTTTTTCGCAATATGATAATGGCACTTTCGCAACAAAAGTTAAACAGTTTAACAAAAAAGTATTGATTATGAACATGAAAAATAAAAAAGAATTTCGTGGAAGACTATAATAAATTTAGGTGATATTCCGATGTATAACATGACAACCTGTACTTTTTCAAAAATAATGACAGTTAAACACAACTTTTTGATATATTTTCTGAGTAGAATGCCATTATGAACACCAATTTATTCTGTTTGAAAAGTATTAATTTTAGAATACAATGTGTATAGTTTGATATATAGTCATAAAATATAATATAAAGTGAAATATTTATTATGAGGATAAATTATTATTATGGTAAAAAATTTTCTAAACAAAATCAATGCAAAATTTAGTTAGAAAACATATAATAATCTGGTGGAATTATATTTATCTTTGTATAGTATATAAAAACTATACAACTAATTGACAGTGATTACTGGTTTGATGGATATGCGTTTAATTCTTATTATTAATTCTTGTTTCGCAAAAATTTTGTAGTTAATTTATTTTAAATTTTATTTTAAAAGTTTATACTTACAATGGAAATATCTGATTTTCTCATCATATTACATAGAATAAAATTGATTTATATTAAACATACGTCTATCTAGATTAGAGTCTGGTATATTTGGGATCAATTAATCTGGAGGCAGTTTTAATATTTCTTTTACGTGTGAAGCAAGGGCTATTACAAAGATTTTCAGTTTGGTATTTATTTATTTATTTTACTTTGATCTATAGCAGTACTTGGATGCTTTTTTGTGCATTCTAGATTGCTAATTTGCTAAAAATATGCCATATAAATCTCAAAAGTCAAATATTAGCTCTAAAAAAACTGTTTTTATCAAAAGCAAAAGTTACATAGAATATCTTTTAGTCAATAAATAAAACATTGACTACAAGATGACATGATGAGCACCTGAAGAGTTTAAAATTTTTTAAAGAATTTCAAAATAATGAAAATGAAGCTTTTCATCATTTATTATAGAAAACAAACCACGAGATTTAAAAATGACATTTTCCTGAGGCATTATTTGTCTTTATTTTTCTACATAATAGTTGGTTATGTTTATGCTGACTAAATTTTTGTGACATTGTGTTCCTTTATATCATTATATATTACTTGAATATTGTTTTTATGAGAATATTTATAACTTATTGAATGATGATATAATGTAACTTAAATGGTTCCGTAAAAGTTAGGTTGGGTCAATTTGGGAACTGGGATGGGTTTAAAATATCAATGTAGTAAGTCATTAAATTCAGTGATATATGACATACTGTCACAAGAGAAAAAAAACATGTGATTTATAAATTTGAGGACATTGTCCTTAATCATTATTTGTCTTTATTATTCTACATAACCAAATATTATATTATGCTGAATAAAGCTTTTTTTTCAACATTGTGTTCCATTTATATCATTCTATATTTCTTGAACGTTGTTTTTATAAAAATATTCATAATGTATGATGGTGTAATATGAATTAAAAGGTTCCCTAAAAGTTTGGTTGGGACAATTTGGAAACTGTGATGGGCTTAAAATATCGATTTAGTTAATCATTAAAAACTGTGATATAATGGCCTGTTGTAATACAATATTGAAATATCCGTGTTATGCCTCAGATTAGCTTATAAATTCAAAATATAAAGGACTATAAAATAAGACAAAATCATGGGATAGCTATATGCCATTTGATGGCAGTTCGCGTAAACAAAAATGCGCAGTGCTTTCCTGTTCAAGTTATTCATGTGAAGAGGTTTTGACGTGATGATGAAGAACGACGGAAATTAACAGACTTTTTATGCGGAATGTTAGTTGGAGAGACGCAACATATTTCGAAATCGTTAGGGGAATTCAACATTCCCAGATCTTTTACTTGTCAAGAGGTACAAAATGAAAACTTCAGGCATAACATCCCACCATGGACAGCGCAGTGGTCGACCGCCTGCACTTAACGACCGAGATGGCGACGTCTGCAAAGAGTCGTAAATTCTAACAGACCGGAACACTGCGTCCAATAACCGCAGAAATCAATGTGGGGTTCAAGGGACTTGTCTGTTAGAACTGTGCGGAGAAATTTGGCTTTAGTTTTCCAGCAGAAGACCGACTTTGCCTTTACTGACAAGAAATATCGCTTGCAGCGACTCGTGGGCACGTGAGCATTTGTTGGTCCTAGATGAATGGACCGTGGCCTGGTCCGATGAGTCACGATTTCAGTTGAAGAGCTGATGTATATTTCGCGCATCCCCCACGAACGGATCCAAACTGTCAGCAAGGCACTGTTCAAGGGTGGGGGCTCCGTAATGGAGTGGGCTGTTTTTCATGGCATGGACTTGGTCCTCTGGTGCGACTTGACCGAACATTGACTGGAAATTTATATGTTCAGCTAAATGGAGATCATTGCAGCCATTCATGGACTTCATGTACCCAAACAACAATGGGATTTTTATGGATGACAATGCGCCATGTCACCGGGCCAAACTGTTCGCGATTGGTTTGAAGAACATTCTGGACAATTCCAACGAATGATCTGGCCACCTAGATCGCCCGATATGAATCCCATCGAGCATTTATGGGACATCATCGAGAGGTCTGTTCGTGCCCAAAATCCTGCACCATCAACGCTTTCACAATTATGGACGTCTATCGAGACAGCATGGCTCAATATTTCTGCAGAAGACTTCCAACGACTTGTTGAGTCCATGACACGAAGTTGCTGCACTTCTCCGGGCGAAAGGAGGGCCACGCGATATTCCAGAGGTATCCCGACTTTTTGTCATCTTCAGTGTAAAATAGATCGAAATATATCTATCTGACCATTTGATCTTCCCAAATAAAAATTATCAATTCTATCACCAACTATGCTGCACAAGAACATTGCGCTTCTTTTTTATGCTTGGTTGAGATAACATATTCCTATAGAAATTTTACTTGTACTTTTCATCTTTTATTCAATTTTTAAAAATACTAAACTCAAGACTTTCTTCATCACTGCAAGAGCACCCCCTATGGCGTTCAGGAGGAATGATTTTAGGCCGTAAGACTTTGCCGGAAGATTAAAAACTAACCCGGGCTTTTCAGAAATGTTTAGGGTTTAATCTTTCCTCCCGAGAAGAAATATATTCAACCAATCCTGTGTATTTGTTGGCCTACTGACACTCACACGAAGAGGAAGTATATTTCGAACGCAAACCTGAGTATGGGGGTTTAGGGTCTCCTTTGGAATCAGTCCAATTTCTATATTTATATGTCTCTAAATGTATTACATATTGGCTGTCTCTAAATGTATTACATATTGGCTGTCTCTAAATGTATTACATATAGACTGTCTCTAAATGTATTACATATTGGCTGTCTCTAATTGTTTGTGCGTGTTTCATTTCTCACAAATTCTCCATTTTCGAATCTCCATAATCTCCATCCTTCGTCTCGTTCTCCATCCAGCCAAAGTTACAATCCAGAGTTGCATATTGTACTACAAAACAAATTTAGTAAAAGTGATAATTAATTTAAGAGGGTTGCTTTACTAATAGAAATTTTTACCCACTGTTATTCAATGAAATAGAGTCAAGACTTTCTTCATCCGAAATTATATCATTGTAAAGTGTATTTTACTGTAAAGTGTTTGTAGATTAAAAACTATTTTAAATCTTAAGAGTTTATTTTCAACCGGGTGCCACATTTTTTTTTGGCATTAAATTCTTTAGAAATTGTGAAATTAAATCATAGTAGCTTAGTAACTATGATAAAGAATAGTTGATAAAATTTGAGTTTTTTATTTTTATTTATTTATTTTTTTTTGCTGTTGGAATTGAAGTTAGTTTTGTACAGTATAGTACAAAAGTTAGTACAAATGGAAAGAAAAAAAATGTTTTCTTTTTAAATTTCTGTAAAAATAAATTTTGAAAACATTAAAATTAGTTTTAAGTTCATTATGAAATTTAGCTTTGAAATAATTGTATTTTAAAAGATGTTCATAAAAGGATGGACCATGATTACATCTTTTAATCTATATAATATTTAGATTTTTTTAAGAAGGTAATTATTTGGACAAACTTCTAAAACGTTTTATTTTCATTTAATGAAAAATATGTTTATAAACAATGTTAAATTTAGAAGAAAAAATATTCATTCATGATTATGTAATAAACGGAAATATGATAATGAAATAAACGGAATATATAAAAGGAATCATCTTTAAATCACTATTTACAATAAAGCTAAATAAATAGATATATAATATAACAATAAGAATTGATAATGTAAGTATTGCAGAAGTTTAGATTAAGCAAAATTTATAAAAAAAACAATAAAAAGTTGTTTTCAAGGACTTTATATGATGTTACTGTCCCAAAAGTAACTAAGGCAATGATAAAGCCATAAATTGGAGTTTTCTTGGAGGTTTGGTTTTGTACGTCTCTCTACGGTTATTTTTTGCACATGTTAGGATAATTAGATTGGGACCTGCAGTTTAACGTGGATTCCGAACCATTAAAAGACATCCGTTTTACAACTAGCATTTGAAACTGAAGCCTGTTGTACCAAAGGCGAATGTGCTAGCCAACTGGACATCAGGCCGTTGTTCTTGGCGGTTTGTTTTTCTTGGTTTTTTCGAGCTGCGGTCATTTTTTGCACACTTTGGCCTAATTAAACCGGGATCTACAGTTTGACTTGAATTCTGAACCACTAACAAATAACCATGTCACCACCAAGATTTGAATCAGAATCGTGTGGTACCAAAAACTAGAACGCTAGTCAATTAACCATCAGGTTTCTGTTAATGGAAGACAGTGCTGGTTTTAAATTGAAGTAACAGAACGAGTGTGTGTAATATCCTCGACTTTCATGATGGACCCTGAATAAATTCGAATCATTTATATATTTGCCATTATGGTGGTGAGTAATTTGGGTTAGAGTGCATATCACTTTTGAAAGGGAACTGACTAAAAGTTACATTTAATACATAATTATATTGCTTATTTCGAACCACTAATAAACATTCGTACCCCTACCTGTTCGCTACCTGTGCATGTTCTGTACCCTATTCGTACCCTTCGAAGCCTGTGGTACGAAAGGCCAAATGCTAGGCAAATAGCCATCAAGCCGATGTTCTTTTAGGAGAGTGCTGGTTCAAAATTGAAGTAACAGAATTTGAGTGTGCATCCACGACGTCCCTAATGCACCCTGAATAATTTCGAATCATTTATATATCTGCCATTCTGGTAGTGAATAACTTAGGTTAGAGTCACACATCATATAAAAATAATACTTTATTAAAAGTGAATGACTAAAAGTTAATAAAAAATGACTTCTTTATACATTTTTTATCCCTATTTATATCCTTTATTATTATGTTACTCATTAAGGCTTAACGCAGAAACGTAAACGCATTACGAACTCGAAAATTTTCATAAAAATTATAACCTTCCTGAGTTTTTACATACAGACAATCATTTCATTTACGAGTCTAATAAATCTCCCTCTCTTAAGACAAGCCTGTTTTAGTGTTACATGGATTAAAGTCCTGTAGATGTAGGTAGGCACATCACGCTCACAGAAGCAACCTTTGATGACTTCCCCTTTTCCATCAAGCGGAATGTCACTCGTGACCAGCGCAGGGGCCGAATATTCCGCCGGCATGATGTTCAACGTGTATTTAATGTCACAACGAGAAGAAAATTACACCGGCCGGACATAATAAACTTATCCTACCAGACAGCTCCGATCATGGTGCTAAGAGAAAAAAATTGGAACATAATCGTTAGAGTTCTCCCTTCTGGTAACTTTGTTAGAAAGTAAAAATTTCTGATGGCGTGTATTTATGCATTATTAAATTATTGGATTAGCGTTTGATATATGATTATGGTTTTTATTAGAATAGGTATGTATAAATACATTATTTTAATGAGTTTAAAGTAAAATGAGGGATAATGATAAAAATCAAATCTCCTGTCGTAACGGAATTTTTAAATATAATTTTTCCAACCTACATTTATTGTAAAACATAAAAAAGCATAATAACTTCTCATTATGCACTTACATAACATGTTTATGCCCAAAGTGTATGTAATTCGTCTATATTAAAAATGGATAAAGAATGAGTTCATTATAATTTTCTTTAACCTACTCCAAACCTTGTCATGACTACCAACAGGTGGACGGCCAGTCATGACTAGTCTATGACAGGTAGCCATGGTAGTCATGTCGCATCACAAACAAACATCCATGCCACAGCAACGATTCGAAACTGAAGGCCGTGTTATCAAGGGCCAGAACGCTGTCCAGTTAGTCATCAGGCCACTGTGCTTGGAGGAGAGTGCTGATTCAAAAGTAAAGTAAAAGTATGAGAGTGTGCATCCACGACTTAACTGGTACATCCTGAATAATTTTGAATCTTTTAAATATCGTCTTTCGGATAGTGAACAACTTAGGTTGGAAGACACATCACTTATTATTAGTATCAGAATTATCATGACTATCAGAATGATATGAGTATCAAAATTATATTAGCATAAAATTAATGAACTGATATTCTAAAAATCAATGACTGTTTTTATGTTGATGCCTATGTGTATTCTTTAAGCTTTAATTAGTAGCATAATATAAAGTAGAAATGCAAATACATCACGAACTCGAAAATATTCATAAGAATTTATAACCTGCCTGAGTTTCACATACAGACAATCATTCCATTTACGAGTCTAATAAATTTCCCTTTCTTAAGGCAAGACTGTTTTAGTGTTACATGGATAAAAATCCCGTAGATATAGTAGGTAGGCACATCACGCTCCCAGAAGCAACGTTTGATGACTTCCCCTTTTCCATCCAGTAGGATGTTCCTCGTGACCGGCACAGGGGCCTAATATTCCGCCGGCATGATGTTCAACGTGTATTTAATGTCAAAACGAGAAGAAAATGACACCGCCCGGACATAATAAACTTATCGTACCTGACAGCTTCTATCAGGGGCGATGAAAAAAACAAATTGGAGCATAATCGTTAGAATTTCCCTTCTGGCAACTTTGTTAGAAAGTAAAAATTTCCGGTGGTGTGTATACATGCATTATTAAATTATTGGATTACTGTTTAATGTATAATTATGATTTTTATTATAATAGGCATGTATAAATATATTATTTTAATGATTTTAAAGCAAAATGAGGGATAAAAATAAAAATAAAAGTTCCTGTCTTATCGGAATTTATAAATATAATAATCCATTTATATTTCCCTGTATTTCAACTTATATTTATTGTAAAACATAAAAATGCATACTAGATACTCATTATACACTATCATAACACGTTTATGCGCATCGTGTATGTAATGGGTCTATATTAAAAAAAAAAAATGGATAAAAAATGAGCTCACTATAATTTTTTAACCTACGACGAACCTAGCCATGACTACCAGAAGTATGACGGCAGTCATACATAGTCTTTGACGAGTAATCATGCCGTACGTCTAACTAACATCCACACCACCGCCACTATTTTAACCTGAAGGCCGTAGTATCAAGGACCAGTACGTTGTCTAGTAGGACATCAGGCTACTTGATGGAGGGTGATGATGGAGGGTGCGGGTTCAAAACTGTAGTAAAAATACGAGAGTGTGTATACACGACTTCCATGGTGCACACTAAACAATTTTGAATCTCTTACATATTGTCTTTCTGATAGGTTATGTGCACTCCAATATAAATCATTCACTATTATTAGTATCAGAATTATATTAGCATAGAATTAATGAATTGGTAATCAAAAAAACTACCACTGTTCTTTTGTGATTTGTTCATGCCTATGAATATTCTTTAACCTTAATGAGTAGCATAATAATAAAGCAGAAATGTAAACAGATCACGAACTTGAAAAATTAGGACTTTCTTGAGTTTTACATACAGACAATCATTCAATTTACGAGTCTAATAAATTTCCCTCTCTTAAGACAAGCCTGTTTTAGTGTTACATGGATACTAGTCCTGCAGACATAGGTAAGCAGATCACGCTCCCAGAAGCAACATTTGACGACTTCCCCTCTTCCATCATGGGGGATGCTAATCGTGACCATCACAGGGGCCTAATATACCTCCGGCATGATGTTCAACGTGTATTTAATGTCACAACGAGAAGAAAATTATGCCGCCCGGACATAATAAACTTATCCTGCCAGACAGTTTCGATTATGGCACTGAAAAAAAAAAAATTGGAACATAGTCGTTTGAGTTCCCCTTCTGGTAACTTTGTTAGAAAGTAAAAATTTCTGGTGGCATGTATTTATGCATTATTATATTATTGTATTAATATTTAATATATGATTACGATTTTTATTATAATAAGTATGTATATATACATTATTTTTTTTAATTTAAAAGAAAATAAGGGATAATTATAAAAAAATCTAGATCCTGTTGTAGATGAATTTGTAAATATAATATTCCATCTATATTTCTCTCTATTCCAAATTATACTTATTGTAAAACATAGAAAAGCATTATAGATACTCATTAGGCACTTACTACATTCACAATGCGCATCATGTATGTATTGTTATATTAAAAAAAATGGATAAAAATGAGCTCACTATAATAATTTTAACCTACGCCAAACCTAGGCATGACTACCAACAGTATGGAGGGAAGTCATGCCGTACCACTAACAAACATCCATGTCACCGCCACTATTCGAACCTGAAGGCCGTGATACCAAAGACCAGACACATAAACACTAATACACTAAATCACTCTCATACTTTTAGCTTCACTTTTGAACCGGCACAATCCCCAAGAACAGTGGCCAGTTGGCCACTGTTCTTGGGGGATTGTGCTGGTTCAAAAGTGTTGGCAAAATGTTGGATAATGATAAAAATCAAAGCTCCTGTCGAATCGGAATTTTTAAATATAATATCCCATATATATATTTACCTCTATTCCAACCTATATTTATTGTACAACGTAAAAAAGCATAATATTATGCACTTACATAACACATTTATGCGCATTATATATATAATGTGTTGATATTTAAAAAAATGAGCTGATTATAATTGTTTTTTTTTTAAGCTACACCAGACCCTAAGCATGACTGGCAACAATCTGTGACGGGCAACCCATTGCAGTTCAGAAACATACATACAATAATTAAAATCTTTTGCAGCATTTACAGCTTCTACGTCAATTAGTTCAGTAGTTCATGTGGCTACAACTCATGTAAGGATTAGTCAAGTAAAGTTGGCAAGTCAGAGAGTCTGCTAGTCCAAATCTGTGAAGTTGTTTCCCAAGATAATCATGTCCAATTATTGTTCTGAAATTGGCTACCTATTGGGTTCTGAAATTGGCTGGTGACTGAGAAAGTCACATGGAATGGGATTATCCTTTAAGAAACTCCAAGTCTTCTCCCTGACTGAGTTGAAAATGATTTCACAATATTCTCACAATCAATTCTCTTAATACTATGGTAGTCAATAAGGGGAACTGGTTGAGAAAAGTTGGATCCGACATTAGTAAGGGTGTCTGTATACTGTAACCCGTAGTACCACTGTGAGTTAGTTTCTTCACTATAATTGTGAAATATATTTTTAAAAATCTGTTAGCGATCTGGCACTCGGTACTATAGGTTTTGGTTTCGAGTACGAGTCCCGGCCATAGATGTTTGTAGCGGTTTGGACTCGACTTTAAATGTAAGTCCCTGTCTAACACTGTAAAGTGTTGCGCGAAGAGCTGCCAACCCTACCCGTAAAAACGAAAACTCAGGATTTGGAATCTGTCAGTACGCAGATGGTCTTGGCCAATCAAGAGGGCTATTGCGCCATTGAGGGAAAAAGAAGATTAAAAACTGTTTGTTCTAAATACTTGATTATTTATTATTCATATTGTATGTAGGATTGTTTGTATGCTAATTCATTTAATAAATGACGTCACTGAAAGGTACAATAAATTGTGAACCAAATCGGGGTTCGAACCTTGCGGCTCTGAGCACTAGACGCGATCATTCAGGCCCCATATATATATATATATATATATATATATATATATATATATACACTCAAGGGCCAAAACATTATGACCACCCCTACATTTTTGCAATGAACTCGCCTGGGTGACGTGGAAGGCACGTGATCAGGCGGAAGTGGTATTTAACTGGTATTAAGTGGTGGTATTAATCCATGCCAAGGCGGGTTGAAGCTGTGTTGCGCACCAAAGGTGGGCCAACTCGTTATTGACAGGTGGTCATAATGTTTTGCTCTTGAGTGTATATATATATATATATTCATTTGTATAAATCGTTTAACACTATTATCGATATGCCTCATTTTGCATGTTAATATTTAACATTGAAAAGATTATTACTCAACAAACTATTTTTGCTAAACATTTCAACGAAATTTTCAAATTTATATACAATCCACGATGATATTTCTAACAAAAGAATGACACATTAACATGAATAATTACTCTTTAGAAGAGTATGAAAATACTTATTACAAATAAGCGTAATTAAAAGCAGAGGAAACACAGATGCATATTGACACATTGCTTTTGATGCGAGAAAAAATTAAGATTAAGTTTAACCGACTTAAATTCACAATTTTTTTTTTTTACTTGTGAAAATTATAACCCGGCGGTTTCGAAAATCATTCTTCAGCTTTATGAACACAACGATATATCTCGACATGCAGTCTGGACAGGATGATCCTCTTTAAAGACATTTTTCAAAAATTTTCACACCCACTTCTAATTATCTCTTACTTTAATTATCGCAATCTAAAGAAAATTAGAATTCCACCTTGGCTAATTCTTTATGCTTTAACGTCAAACCATTTTCTCTACGCCAACAACTCGCGCCGTTGCGTTGTCTCTCTCTTTTCCAAGAAAGGAGAGTAAATTTCGTTGGAGACAACGCAAGCATCACTGTTCTTCTTCTTCTTCTTTATTCTTTTAATTTATTTATTAATTCGGTAACATTTTCCGCAGACGTGCCTTAAATAACTTAGTTTGGTCTGTTTATCGTCTTTTCTGGAAGAACAGTTTTTCCACCAGTGGCTATGAAAATGGCGAAGGCCGTAATTTCTGATGCCACTTCCAGTTTTAAAAGAATCCTTTTTAGGAATGGCTATAAATTTCTTCAAAACTCCTTGGACCAGCCTCTTTCCTAATTACATGGTGCCAGGAGTTTTATTTTCTTGCAAAATAAAGCTTCCTGGCTCGAATCGTGGCTGCTATGGTGTAAGTCAAAGCAATTTTTTTGTTTTTAATGTCTTGGTCTGATGTGGTTTCTGGAATAAGTTTGTTATGTCACTACGATGCAATTTCATGTTTTGTGACATTGAGTATGGATTCTGTGTCATCTTAACTGCATAGTACACTGGCGTTGATCACGATAATATTCAGAGTGATTTACAGGAGGAAATTTCCAAAGTTGCCACTGGAATCGTGACATGCTTCTGCTATTCTGTTTAATTAGTTATTTTTGTTATATTAAAACATTTGTGTCTGGGGATTTTTAGTAAAAAAAATGTAAAAAAATTTTGGTGGTATGTATTTATGCATTATTAAATTATTCAATTAATATTTAATGTATGATTATGATTTTATTATAATAATAGGCATGTATAAAATACATTATTTTTGATGAGTTTAAAGCAAAATGATGGATAATGATAAAATTCAAAGTTCTTGTGTATAGAATTTTTTAAATATAATATTGCATCTTTTATTTACATCTGTTACAAGCTATATATATTGTAAACATAAAAAAGCATAATAGATGCTCATTCTGCACTAATATAACATGTTTAAGCGCATCGTGTATGTAATGTTATTATATTAAAATAAATGGCAAAAAATGAGCTCACTATAATTGTTTTTAAATTACGCCAAACTTAGGCATGACTACCAGCAGTATCTAGGTCACCCTACCTAGTCTACGACGGTTAATCATGCCGTACAATTAACAAACATCCTTGCCACAGCCACGATTTGAACCTGAATGCTGTGGTACCATAGGCCAGAACGTTGTTCTGTTGGCCATATGGCCACTGTTCTTGGAGAAGAGTGCTGGTTTAAAAATGAAGTAAAAAGTATGAGAGTGGGCAACCACGATTTCCCTGCTGCATCCTGAATAATTTTTAATCTTTTACATATAGTAGCCAAGATTTGAATCAGAACCCTGTTTTATCAAAGGCCTGAGCGCTAGCCAATTGGCCATGAGGTTTCTGTTAATGGAGGAGAGTTCTCTTTTAAAAAATTGAGGTAACAGTATGAGGGTGTGTGTAGTATCCCTCGACTTACATGAGGGACTCTGAATAAATTCGAATCTTTTATATATCTGCCGTTCTGATAGTAATTTGGGTTTAGTTTACATATCACTTTATTGAAAGGAAACAGACTAAAAGTTCAATTTGATATAGAATTTTATTATATATTTCGAACCATTAACAAACAACCACGTCATCGTCAGGATTTCCACCTGAAGCCTGTAGTACCAAAGGCCAGAATGCTAAACAAATGGCTATCAGACAACTGTTCTAGGAAAAGAGTGCTAGTTCAAATAAGAGTGTGCATTCACGACTTCCATGGGGTACCCATGAAATATAATGGTGCGTAATTTCGAATATTTAATAAATCTGCCATTCTGATAGTGAATACTGAGTGCAAATCCATTTATTGAAGGGAACTTACTAAAAGTTAAATTTAATATAGAATTATATTAGCATAATATTAATGAATTGATAATTTAAAAACAATGACTGTTCTTTTTGTCATTTGTTGATGCCTATATATACTTCTTTTTTTAATGGATAGCATACTAATAAAGTAGAATGGTAAACAGATCACGAAACTTGAAAATTTCGTAAAAATTTATAACCCGCCCGAGTTTTTACATACAGACAATCATTTCATTTACGAGTTCAAATAAATTTCCTTAAGACAATCCTGTTTTAGTGTTACATGGATAAAAGTCCTGTAGAAATAGTAGGTAAGCAGAGAGCACGCTCCCAGAAGCAACGTTTGATGACTTCCCCTTTTCCAACAAGCGAGATGTTACTCGTGACCAGCGCAGGGGCCTTCCAATATTCTGGCCGTATGATGTTCAAAATGTATTTAATGTCACATCGAGAAGAAAATTACAATCCACCCGGACATAATAAACTTATCCTGCCAGACAGCTTCGATCAGGGCGATACAAAAATAAAATATGAGCATAATCGTTAGAGTTCCCCTTCTGGTAACTTTGTTAGAAAGCAAAAATTTCTCGTAGCATACATTTATACATTATTGAAATATTGGATTAACGTTTAATATAGGATTACGTATTTTTATTATAAAAGGTATGCATAAATACATTATTTTTATGCATTAAAAGCAAAATGAGGGTTAATGATAAAAAATCAAAGCTCTTGCGGTATCAAATTTTTGAAATTTAATATTCCATCTAATCCAAACTATATTTATTGTAAAACATTATGTGTATAATATGCCGATATTTAAAAATTGATAAAAATATCAAAATTGGATAAAAATATGTTTATTTACAAAAACAGTATAACATGGTTAGTATGATGGTTAATATGGAGTATGTCTCCCGGACGATGCAATACAGGCCTTACAACGCCTAAGCATGGTGAGTATCAAATTATCAGTCTGATCTTGGGGAATATTACACCACTCATCAAGCAATGCCCTCCAAAGTTCCGGTTGACAGGTGGAAGGGGTTGACGGGCTGCAATTCGTCGGCCAAGCATATCCCACACATGCTCTATTGGATTCAAGTACGGTGAGTATGCTCGCCAATCCATACGGGTGATATCCTCCAATTGAAGGCATTCGTCTACAATGTTTGCACGGTGAGGACGGGCGTTGTCATCCATAAACAGAAATTCAGCACCCATGGCGCCCCGAAACAAAAGTACATGTTGTTCCAGAATGACATCCCGATAGATGTGGAATGTCATCGTTACACTCTGAACATGCAAGTCAGTTCTGGAACCAAGAATAATTCCTCCCCAAAAGAGACTTCCTGCACCACCGTAACGGTAGAGTTCAATGGTGTTCTCTTGGTGGTAACGGGTACCTGGCGCTCTCCATATGAAAGCCCGGCGAGAATCAGACTGCAAACTAAGCCAGGGCTCGTCGGAAAACATCACACCAGACCACAGTTGCGGTGTCCACATTGCATGCTCTCTACTCCAGGTTAATCGCAGGCGAAAGTGAGTTGTGGTAAATGGAACACATCTGACAGGCCTACGAGCATATAGACCAATGCGCCTTAAGCTTCTGTACACGGTCTGTCTTGAAACTATCGAACCGGTAGCTGAAGAGAGCTGACGAGACAGGTCTGTTGCTGAGCTCCGTCTGTTTCTTTTGGCAGTAACTGCTAAATATCGGTCCTCATTCGGCGTTGTAACTCGGGGGCGACCTGTGCTGTAACATCTACTCACATTACCATCATCTTGGAATCGTTGCCAATGCCTGGAGATGACACTCTGGGCGATTCCAAGTTCCTCGGATACTTCCAGCTGGGTACGTCCACATTCCAGTCGTCCGATAATTCTACCATGTAAAAAATCATCCAAATGCTTCCTTTGTGCCATAACTATGCGGTTATTGCACTGAAAGGCTTTTTAAAGCGCATGTGAACAATTTTATTTCTTTGCCACCATTCCTTATATACCCCTCTCTAACACTCTCGTCATTGTGACGTACTATCAACGCCATTTGGTGGTTTCCTGTAATTTGCATATTCTTCTTCAAGATGTGTGTGATAATTCTACAGGTGAAATTTTTATTTTAGAGTTCTATTTCTGTGGGATTCTGAATTATCCTTAATTTATGGACATGAGTGTAATTCATTTAATAGATGGAGTCACTGAACGGTACAATGAACTGTGAACCTTCGGATTTCAAACCTAGCGGCACTATGCGCTAGGGGCGGTTATTCAGGCCCCATATATATATATATATATAAATATTTAATTTAAATATAATCGTTTCACATTATTATCTGTCATGCATCATTTTTGCGTGTTAATATTTAACATTGAAAAGATTATTATTTCTAACAAAATATTTTGGTTGATCATTTCAACGAAATTTTCAAGTTTATATACAATTCACGATAATATTTCTAACAAAAAGAATACTACACTGACATGAATAATTACTCTTTAAAAAATTATGAAAATACTTATTACACGAATAAGCGTAAATAACGCTGAGGAAACACTGATACACATTGACATAATCTAGATTTTTTTGGCGCAACAAAAGGAACAAGTGAAACCGACTTAAATACACTATTTTCTTTTTACTTGCGAAAATTATAACTCTTCGATTCCTAAAATCATTCTTCAGCTTTATGAACACCACGATATATCTCGACATGCAGTCTGGACAGTATGATCCTAGTTAAAGACATTTTTCAAAAATTTTTAAAACTTTGCTTTTCAACAACTCCATGGGGAAAGGCTTTCCCAAACACTTCTAATTATCTCATACTTTAATTATCGCAATCTAAAGAAAATTAGAATTCCCCCTCTTGGCTAATTCTTCTGTGCCTTAACGTCAAAACCATTTTCTAACCGTTGCGTTGTCTCTCTCTTTTCCAAGATAGGAGAGTAAATTTTGTTGGAGACAACCAAGCTGTTCTTCTTCTTTTTTTCTTCTTTTTAATTTATTTATTAATTCGGTGTAACATTTTCCCGCAGACGTGCCTTAAATAACTTAGTTTGGTCTGTTTATCGTCTTTTCTGGAAGAACATTTTTTTTTTCCACCAGTGGCTAAGAAAATGGCGAAGGCCGTAATTTCTGTTGCCGCTTCCAGTTTTAAAAGAATCCTTTAGGAATGGCTATAAATTTCTTTCAAAAATCCCTTAGAACATCCTCTTCCGTAATTACATGGTGCCAGAGGTTTTATTTTCTTGCAAAATAAAGCTCACTGGGTCGAATCTTGGCTGCTATGGTGCAAGTCAGTGGAGTTTTTGTTTCTAATGTCTTGGTCTGGTTTTCTCTGGAATAAGTTTGCTATGTCCATATGATGCAATTTTCTGGTCTTTGTGACATTAAATATGGGTTCTGTGTCATCTTAGCTGAATAGCTGAATAGTATACTGTTGTTCGTTGACATGCTTCTACTATTCAATTTGATTGTTCTTTTTGGTATATTGAAACATTTGCGTCTGCTGCCTAATTAGAAAAGGATTTATCAAAAAGATGGCTAAAATAATTAAACTTTTGTTTCCTGTTTTCTTATTTTGGGACCTGGTGAACGTGTGACGCGCTCTGGTATTCAGTGCCACAAGTTTCAGTTCGAATTTCGGCGATGCCAAGGTTGTTTGTAGTAATTTGGAATCCACTTTAAATGTAGGCACCGGTCTAATAAGACTATGGAGCGTTAAACATAGGGATGAAAACCGTATCCTGTAAAAAAAACATCCCATGTTTCAGAGACTACCAGAAGGCAGATGGTTTTAGCCAACCATAGGGTGGTTGCATCACTGAGAAAGAAGAAGAAAATTAAAAATGTTTGTTCTAAAGACATGACCATTTAATATTCATGTTTTATGTGGCATTTGTTGTAGGATAATCCAATTAGCAGATGGCATCACTGAATGGTATGTGTCGACGGTTGGTTTCCCCATGAGGGGACAGTAAACTGTAAACTAGGACCCCAGAAAAATTGGACAAGACCCAGTAAATAAGAGCAAGTTTAGCTGTCGACGATGTTTGGTTTGTAGACATTCATTTTGCGCACACTTTGGGCTAATTAGATAGGGAAGTACAGCTTAACGTGGATTCCGAATCCCTCATAAAATATACCACCTCCAGGATTCGAACCTGAAGCCAACGACCAACGACCGGAGCGCTAGAGAATTGACCATCAGGCCTCTGGCTGTCGACGAGAGAAAAATGAATAAATCTGAGTTATACAAATGTTCGTAATTATCGTAAATATACCTGTAATTAATAGTGTTTAATTAAAATGGGCTAAGAAAAGAACATCATGTATCTCCATTTATTTTCAAAATATCCCCTAGACCGCACTAATACTATATTTACAGCACTCAACGGCCATATATGTGCATATCATTATTAATTGTTTAGTAAGTTCTATTTGTCTTTGTGAATTACTGCCTACATAAATAAGTAAGACAAGGAAACAAAAATTTAATTATTTTAACCATCATTATAACAAATCCTTTTCTAATGAGGCGACAGATACAAATGTTTTAATATGACACAAATAACTACCAAATAGAATAGTAGAAGCATGTCACGATTGCAGGAACAACTTTTGATAATTTCCTCCTGTCCATCACACTGAATATTATCGTGACCAAAGCCAGTATACCATTCAGCTAAGGTGACACAGAACCCATACTTAATGTCACTAAGGCAGGAAAATTGCATCGCAGGGACATAACAAACTTAATCCATAAACCAAATCAGACCAAGACATTAAAAACAAAAACTCCTCTGACTTACACCATAGTAGCCCCGTTTCAGCCAGGGAGCTTTTATTTTGAGGAAATAAAACTCCTGGCACCATGTAATTAGGGAAGAGGGTGGTTCAAGGGATTTTTGAAAGAAATTTATAGCCATTCCTAAAGGATACTTTTTAAAACTGGAAGCGGCATCAGAAATTACGGCCTTCGCCATTTTCTTAGCCACGGGTGGAAAAAACTGTTCTTCCAGAAAAGACGATAAACCGACCAAACTAAGTTATTTAAGGCACGTCTGCGGGAAAATGTTACACCGAATTAATAAATAAATTAAAAGAAAAAAAAGAAGAACAGTGGTGCTTGAGTTGTCTCCAACAAAATTTACTCTCCTATCTCGAAAAGAGGCAGAGACAACGCAATGGCGCGAGTTGTTGGCGTAGAAAAATGGTTTTGACGTTAAAGCGTAGAAGAATTAGCCAAGGGGGAATTCTAATTTTCTTTAGATTGCCATAATCAAAGCAAGAGATAATTAGAAGTGGGTGTGAAAGCCTTTCTCCATGGAGTTGTTGAAAAGTAAAATTTTGAAAAATGTCTTTAACGAGGATCTTCCTGTCCAGACTGCATGTCGAGATATATCTTCGTGTTCATAAAGCTGAAGATTGATTTTAGGTTATAATTTTATCGAGTAAAAAAAAAAACTGTGAATTTATGTCGGTTTAACTTATTTCTTTCTTCGAAAAAAAAAAAAAATCAAGATTATGTCAATGTGCATCAGTGTTTCCTCTGCTTTATTTACGTTTATTTTCATACTTTATAAAGTATTTTCATGTCAGTGTAGCATTCTTTTTGTTAAAATATTGATTATTTATTTCAAAGTTTCGTAAATGATCAACCAAAATATTTTGTTGAGAAATATCATCTTTTGTTACTGGAAATTGTATATTAACGTAAAACTTTCGTTGAAAAATCAATGAAAAATATTTTGTTAAATAATAACTATCGTTTCAGTATTAAATAATAACACATAAAATGATTGGTCCGTTTTGTTGCTCTTGGGTCATCTTCGGCACAAGAGGGCTAATTAGACCGGGACCTTCAGTTTAACGTGGATTCTGAATCACAATAAACATCCAATTCACCTCGCCGAATTCGAATCTTTAGCCTGTGGTACCAACGTCCAGACTGCTAGCTAATTAGCCATCCGGCAGCTGAAGAAAGAGAAGATTAAAAACTGTTTGCCCTAAATAGATGGCTATTTATTGTTCGTAATTTATACCACTCATGGACCACACATGTGAAAATCAATATCTATTTTTTTGTTTTGGTAGAATCGGTGAATTTCTGCTGATATAAATAAATAAAACCAAAGAATAAACAGATTTAACTATGTTAATCATATTTTTATTAAACCCTTTTCAAATCAGGCGATATACGCAAATGTTTTAATATGGCAAAAATAACTACCAAATAGAATATCAGAAGCATGGCACGATTCACAAACAACATTTTATAATTTCCTGCTGTCCCTCACACTGAATAATATCGTGACCAACGCCAGTATACCATTGAGCTAATGATGACACATAACCCATACTTAATGCCACAAAAATAGGAAAATAGCATCGCATGGACATAACAAACTAATTCCAGAAACCAAATCAGACCAAGACATTAAAAACCAAAAATCCTCTGACTTACACCACAGCTGCCACGATTCGAGCCAGGGAGTTTTATTTTGCAAGAAAATAAAACTCCTGCACCATGTAATTAGGGAGGAGGGTGGTCCAAGGATTTTGAAAGAAATTTATAGCCATTCTTTTTAAAACTGGAAGCGGCATCAGAAATTACGGCCTTCGCCATTTTCTTAGCCACGGCTGGAAAACACTGTTCTTCCAGAAAAGACGATAAACAGAACTAAGTTATTTAAGGCACGTCTTCGTTAAAATGTTACATAGAATTAATAAATAAATTAAAAAGAATAAAAAAGAAGAAGAAGAAGAATAGTTGTGCTTGCGTTGTCTCCAACAAAATTTACTCTCCTATCTCAGAAAAGAGAGAGACAACGCAACGGCGCGAGTTGTTGGTGTAGAAAAATGGTTTTGACGTTAAAGCATAGAAGAATTATCCAAGGAGGGAATTCTAATTCTCTTTAGCTTGCGATAATTAAAGTAAGAGATAATTAGAAGTGGAGTGTGAAAGCCCTTCCCCATGGAGTTGTTGAAAAGCAAATTTAAAAATTTTTTGAAAAATGTCTTTTTAACGAGGATCATCCTGTCCAAGCTGCATGACGAGATATATCGTCGTGTTCATATAGCTGAAGAATGATTTTAGGTTTCGGCGGGTTATAATTTTTTCAAGTAAAAAATTGAGAATTTAAGTCGGTTTAATTTATTGCTTTTCATGCCCCGAAATAAAAATCAACATTATGTCAATGTGCATCAATGTTTCCTCTGCTTTATTTGCGATTTTTCATAATAAGTATTTTCATACTTTTCTAAAGAGTAATTATTCACGTCAATGTAGCATTCTTTTGCTACTGTGAAATATCATCGTTGATTGTATATTAATGTGAAAGTTTCGTTGAAAAGATCAACAAATTATTTTGTTAAATAATAACAATCTTTTCAATGTTAAGTAATAACCCACAAAAATGTGTGGTGTTTTTTTTGTCGCTCTACTGTCATCTTGTGCCCCTGAGGGCTAATTAGACCGGGACATATAGTTTTAAGTGTATTCCGAACCACTCACTGTTACCGCTAACTTCTGTTGTCATGAAGCACGCGTATGTAGAAGTCTGACTAAATTCCGTGTCGCTAAGGAACTGTTTATTGGGTAAGGTTGTCCGAACTAAGCCACAAAGCTCTATAGTTATATTAGACCGGGACGTCTGGTTTAAACTGGATTCCGAATCACTATAAAAAATCCATGGCATCGCCGGGACTCGAACCGAAACTTGTTGCACCGAGTACCAGAGCACTAGTCATTCGGTCATCAGGTCCCAAAATAAATAAAAAAAAGGAAACAAAAGTTTAACCTTCTATTTAATAAATCCTTTCGTAATGTGGCGAAAGACACAAATGTTTTAATATCAATAAAAATAACTAACCAAATAGTATAGTGGAAGCGTGTCACGATTCAAGGAACAACGTTTGATAATTTCCTCCTGTCCATCACACTGAATATTATCATGACCAACGCCAGTATATCCTTCAGCTAAGATGACACAGGATGTCTTACTTAATGTCACAAAGACAGAAAAATTGCATCGCAGGGACACAACAAACTTATTCCAGAAACCAAATCAGACCAAGACATTAAAAACAAAAAACTCCTCTGACTTACACCATAGCTGCCACGATTCGAGCCAGGAAGCTTTATGTTGCAAGAAAATAAAACTTCTGGCAGCATGTAATTAGGGAAGAGTGTGGTATATGAATAAAATAAGCTCACTATAATCGTGAAAAACATTAAAAAACTGCTAGTGCTGTCGGCACGTTTCGGGTCCAGTCCCGAAGGTGCCATGGATGTTTGTAGTTGTTTGGAATCCACTTTAAACCGTAGATGTCGGTCTAATATAACTGTAAAGCGTTGTGCGAAGGGCTGACAACCACATCCTTTAAAAATTAAACACTTGAAATCTGTTATTAGACAGACGTGTTTGACCCACCATGGGGCTGTTGTGGAAAAAGATTTCTCTTTGGTTTGTGGCTCTTATTTTCGTAATGTGCACACTTTCGTCTAATTGGACCGGAACCTTATAAGGTGGATCCCGAATCACTCAAAAACATCCATACCACCACCAGGATTCGAATCTGAAGCTTGTGGTACCAACTACAAGAACGCTAGACAAATGGCCATCAGGCTGCTGAAGAAGAAGATTAAATAACTGTTTATCCTAAATAGATGACTATTTATTATTCGACACTTATAACCTTCATAATACATATATGTGGATATTATTATTTAGTTTTTTACTATGTTTTTGGTAAATAAAACCTGAATAGTATCACACTGTATATTATCGTGACCAACGCCAGTATACCATTCAGTCAAGATGACACAGAATCCATACTTAATGTCACAAAGACAGGAAAATTGCATCGCACGGACATAACAAACTTATTCCACAAACCAAATCAAACCAAGACATTAAAAACAAAAACTCCTTTGACTTACACCATAGCAGCCACGGTTCGAGCCAGGGAGCTTTATTTGCAAGAAAATAAAACTTCCTGGCACCATGTAATTAGGGAAGAGGGTGGACCAAGGGGATTTTTGGAAGAAATTTATAGCCATTCCTAAAATATTCTTTTAAAACTGGAAGCGGTATCAGAAATTACGGACTTCGCCATTTTCTTAGCCACGGGTGGAAAAAAGTGTTTTCCAGAAAAGACGATAAACAGACCAAACTAAGTTATTTAAGGCACATCTGCGGGAAAATGTTACACCGAATTAATAAATAAATTGAAAGAATAAAAAAGAAGAAGAAGAACAGTGGTGCTTGCGTTGTCTCCAAGAGAATGTACTCTCCTATCTTGAAAAGAGAGAGAGACAACGCAACGGCGCGAGTTGTTGGCGTAGAAAAATGGTTTTGATGTTAATGCATAGAAGAGTTAGCCAAGGTGAGGAGGGGGAGGGGGTTTCAATTTTCTTTTTAGATTGCGATAATTAAAGTCAGAGATAATTAGAAGTGGGTGTGGAAGCATTTCCCAATGGAGTCGTTGAAAAGCAAAATAAAAATGAGGATCATCCTGTCCAGGCTGCATGTCGAGATATATCGTTAGTGTTCATAAAGCTGAAGAATGATTTTAGGATTCAGCAGGTTATACTTTTCCCAAGTAGAAGAAAAATTGGAATTTAAGTCGGTTTAAATAATCGCTTTTAATGAGCCAGAAAAAAAAAATCAAGATTATGTCAATGTGTATCACTGTTTCCTCTGCTTTATTTACGCTTATTCATAATAAGTATTTTCATACTTTTCGAAAGAGTAATTATTCATTTCAGTGCAGTATTCTTTTCTTACTGTAAAATATCATATTGGATTGTGTTTTACCGAGAAAGTTTCATCAAAAAGATCAACAAAAAATATTTTTGTTAATAATCTTTTCAGTGTTAAATAATAACTATCTTTTCAATGTTAAATAATAACACATAAAACGATTGGTTTGTTTTTTTCTCTCTACGGTAATCTTTTGCACACGAGGGCTAATTAGACCGGGATCTATACATCCGATTCATGTTGTTGGCGTAGAAAAATGGTTTTGACATTAAAGCGTAGACGAATTAGCCAAGAAAGGGGATTCTAACTTTTCTTTAGATTGCGATAATTAAAGTAAGAGATAATTAGATGTGGGTGTGAAAGCCTTTCCCATGGAGTTGTAATGAAAATCAATTTTTAAAAGTTTTGAAAAATGTCTTTAACGAGGATCATCCTTGTCCAGACTTCATGTCGAGATATATCGTCGTGTTCATAAAGCTGAAGAATGATTTTAGGATTCGGAGGGTTATAATTTTCGCAAAGTAAAAAAAAAAATGATAATTTTAAGTCAGTTTAACTTATTGCTTTTGATGCGCAGAAAGAAAACCTTAAGATTATGTTAGTGTGTATCAATGTTTCCTCTGTTTTTATTTAAGCTAATTCATAATAAGTATTTTCATATTTTCTAAAGAGTAATTATTCATGCTAATGTAGTATCATTTTTAAAGTTTCATCGAAAACATCAAAAAAAAATATTTTGTTGAATAATATTAACATTTTCAATGTTAAATAAAAGTGGATCTGAATGGCCTAGTGCTATCGCTGTGGCGCTCGGTACCACAGGTTTCTGGTTCTAGTCCCGGCGGTGTAATGGATGTTTGTAGTTGTTTGGAATCCACTTTAAACCGGAGGTCCCGGTCTAATATGATCGTAGAGAGTTGTCTTGAAGTTTAGTCGGTCTTCAGCCCTCTACGATTATATTAGATCGGAAACCTACTGATTTAAGTGGTTACTCGCTAAATGTGAAGCTGCATATTACACTTAGCCATAGACCAGTCGCCTGCAACTGCTTTTATTTGACCTGATGTTGGTTTTCCTGCACCAGGGAGATTAGTAACAACAACAGTAAAAAACAAGGAAACAAAATTTTAATTATTTTAAACATTTTAATAAATCCTTTTCTAACGAGGTCATAGCCGCAAATGTTTTAATATGACCAAAATAACTAATCAAATAGAATAGTAGAAGCATGTGACGATTTGATAATTTCTTGCCGTCCATCATACTGAATATTATCGTGACCAACGCCGGTATACCATTTAACTAAAAGGAAATAGAACCTATATTTAATTTCACAAAGGAAGGAACATTGCATCGCAGGAACATAACAAACTTATTCCAGAAACGAAATCAGACCATGACATTAAAAACAAAAACACTCCTCTGACTTACGATTCGAGACATGGATACATTATTTTTCAAGAAATAAAACTCCTGGCACCATTGTTAATTAAAGAAGAGAGTGGTCCAAGTGATTTTGAAAGAAATTTATAGCCATTCCTAAAGGATTCTTTTAAAACTGGGAGCGGAATCAGAAATTACGGCCTTCACTATTTTCTTAGCCACTGGTGGAAAAAACTGTTCTTCCAGAAAAGACGATAAACAGATCCAAACTAAGTTATTTAAGACACGTCTGCGGAAAATGTTACACCGAATTAATAAATAAATTAAAATAATAAAGAAAAAGAAGAAGAACAGTGGTGCTTGCGTTGTCTCCAACAAAATTTACTCTCCTATCTCGGAAAAGAGACAGAGACAACGCAACGGCGCGAGTTGTTGGCGTAGAAAAATGGTTTTGACGTTAAAGCATAGAAGAATTACCGAAGGGGTATTCTAATTTTCTTTAGATTGCGAAAATTAAAGTATGAGATAATTAGAAGTCGGTGTGAAAGCCTTTCCCATTGGAGTTTAAAAATTTTTAAACTCCAATGGGAAAGGCTTTTTGAAAAATGTCTTTAACGAGGATCATCCTGTCCAGGCTGCATGTCGAGATATATCGTCGTGTTCATAAAGCTGAAGAATGCTTTTAGGAATCGGCGGGTTATAATTTTCTCAAGTAAAAAAAAAAATTGGGAATTTAAGTCACTTTAAGTTATTGCTTTTGATGCTCCAGTAAAAATTATGTCAATGTGCATCTAAGTTTCCGCAGTTTTATTTGCGCTTATTCATAATAAGTATTTTCATACTTTTCTAAAAAGTAATTATTCTTGTCAATGTAGTATTCTTTTGTTACTTTGAAATATCGGAGATTGTATTTTAACAGTAAAGTTTCGTTGGAAAGATCAATAAAAATATTTTATTGAATAATAATAATCTTTTCAATGTTAAATAATAACACACAAAATGAGGCAAGACAGATAGTATCAAACGGCTATATATATAAATAAATAAATATATATATATGTATATATATATATTTATAAAGTCATATTGTTATTATATATCAAAGATCTTTAATTATTAAGATTGTGAACTATTTTAGTTACACAATCTTCCTGTTTAATTATTTTAATGAATTTTTATTTTGATGGTTTCATTTTAATTTTGCAAATATTTTAAAAAATCATTTATATGATTTTTGGAATTTATAATATTCTAATTATTTCTATGAGTTCCCATATTTTGTGGTTTCTTATCCCACTTGGTAGACAGCACCATCTAGATCAAGCCCAAGAAACCGTGTGGGCTCTCGGAAGGATAGAACGGGGGCTACTTGATGGGGGCTGTTGTGATGGAGAACCCCGTACATAGAAGTGTGACTTGATTCATTGGCGCTGAAGATCTTTTTAAGGGGTAGGGTTGCTCGCCCTATGCCCAAAGCTTTGCAATCATATTAGACCCGGGCCTATGTTTTAAAAGTAGATTCCAAACCACTACAAACATCCATGGCTCCGCCAGGGACTCGAAACCGCAAATCTGTAGCACCGAGCGCCTAGTCATAGCACCAAACATCACTCGGTCATCGGTCCCCACATTACCCCTGGACACCAGAAATTCTGCATTTATAACAATCAAAGTCCGCATATATGGGTATCATTACTTATTGTTTTAATAAGTTATTGTTGCCTCTGTGAAATACTGCCGTTATAAATAGATAAACAAAGAAACAACAACTTAATTATTTTAAACATTATTTTAATAAACGTTTTTCTAATGAGGCAACAAACACAAAGGTTTTATTATAAAAAATAACTAACCAAATAGTATAGTGGAAGCGTGTTACGATTCAAGGAACAACGTTTGATAATTTCCTCCTGCCCATCATACTGAATATTATCGTGACCAAGACCAGTTTAGCTAAGATGACACAGAACCCATACTTAATGTCACAAAGACAATAAAATTGCATCGCAGGAATATAACAAACTTATTCCAGAAACCACATCAAACCAAGACATTAAAAACAATAAACCTCCTCTGACTTATACCATAGCAGCCATTATTCGAGCCACTGAACTTTATTTTGCAAGAAAAAAAAACTTCCTGGCACCGTGTAATTAGAGAAGAAGAGGTCCAAGGGATTTTTGAAAGAAATTTATAGTCATTCCTAAAGGATTCTTTTTAAAACTGGAAGCAGCATCAGAAATTACGGCCTTCGCAATTTTCTTAGCCACGGGTGGAAAAAACTGTTCTTCCAGAAAAGACGATAAACCAGACCAAACTAAGTTATTTAAGGCACGTCTGTGGAAAAATGTTACACCGAATTAATAAATAAATTAAAAAAGAATAAAAAAGAAGATGAAGAACAGTGGCGCTTGCGTTGTCTCTCCAAGAAAATTTACTCTCATATCTTGGAAAAGAGAGAGACAGCGCAACGGCGCGAGTTGTTGGTGTAGAAAAATGGTTTTGACGTTAAAGCATAGAAGAATTAGCCAAGGAGGGAATTCTAATTTTCTTTAGATTGCGATAATTAAAGTAAGAGATAATTAGAAGTGGGGTGGGAAAGCCCTTCCCCATGGAGTTGTTGAAAAGCAAATTTAAAAATTTTTTTGAAAAATGTCTTTAACGAGGATCATCTTGTCCAAGCTGCATGACGAGATATATCGTTGTGTTCATAAAGCTGAAGAATGATTTTAGGTTTCGGCGGGTTATAATTTTCTCAAGTAAAAAATTGAGAATTTAAGTCACTTTAATTTATTGCTTTTGATGCGCCAAAAAAAAGATTATGTCAATGTGCATAAATGTTTCCTCAGCTTTATTGACGTTTATTCATAATAAGTATTTTCATACTTTTTTCCAAAGAGTAATTATTCATATCAATGTAGTAGTCTTTTCTTACTGTAAAATGTCATCGTGGATTGTATATTAGCGTTAAAGTGTCGTTGAAAAGATCAACAAAAATATTTTGTTGAGTGATAATGTTTTTCTATGTTAAATAATAACTCATAAAATTAGTCAATTCTGGTAATGTCAAACACTTATGTACTTAGTAAGCGATATTGTTCTTATATTAAAGATCTTTAATTTTTTTTTTTGTAAAGATTATATACTAATTTTATAGCAAAATCTTCCTAACTAGTTATATAAACAGGCTTTTATTTTGAGAGTTGCACTTTAATGAATAAAATATGTCGCAGATATTTAAAAAAATGATTCCTGAATTTATAGTATTCTAATTTTTTTTTATGTGAGTCGCCATATTTGTGTTGTTTCTTATCACAATTCAGTAGATTACATCATTTAGACCAAGCCCATGGCCCGTGTAATCATATGAAAGGAGGAAAAGGAGGAACAGCTTCTGTTGTGATGGAGCACCCATAGGGATAAGCCTGACTTGACTCCAGGACGCTGATTTTTTTGGGGGAAGGGGGTAGGGTTGTCTACACTACACCCATAGCTCCACAGTCATATTCGACCGGTACCAACGGTTTAAAATAGATTCTAAACCACTACCAACTTCCCTATAACCGTCGGAACTCGAACCCAAAACCTATGCCACCGGGCGCCATAAGTACTAGCTACGTGGCCATCGGGTCCTAAATTACCCCACGACACCACAAGTTCTATATTTATAACACTCAACGGGTACATATGTGGATATCTTATTTATTGTTTTGCTAAGTTCTTATTGACTCTGGGAATTACTGATGATTTAAATTAATAAAACAAGGAGACCAAAAATTAATTATTTTTATAAATCCTTTTCTAATGTAGCAGAACACAAATGTTTTAATATAACACAAATTTTATAGCAGAATCATGTCACGAATACAGGAACAACATTGATTATTTATAATGAGGCAACAAACACAAAGGTTTTATTATATAAAAATAACTAACCAAATAGTATAGTGGAAGCGTGTCACGATTCAAGGAACAACGTTTGATAATTTCCTCCTGTCGATCACACTGAATATTATCGTGACCAACGCCAGTATACCCTTCAGCTAAGATGACACAGGATGTCTTACTTATTGTCACAAAGACAGAAAAATTGCATCGCATGGACACAACAAACTTATTGCAGAAACCAAATCAGACCAAGACATTAAAAACAACAAATAACTGCTCTGACTTACACCATAGCAGCCACGATTCGAGCCAGGGGGTTTTATTTTGCAAGAAAGTAAAACTCCTGGCACCATGTAATTAGGGGAAAGGGTGGTCCAAGGGATTTTTTGAAAGAAATTTATAGCCCTTCTTAAAGGATTCTTTTAAAACTGGAAGAAGCGGCATCAGAAATTACAGCCCCCGACATTTTCTTGGCCAAGGGTGGGAAAAAACTGTTCTTCCAGAAAAGACGATAAACAGATCCAAACTAAGTTATTTAAGGCACGTCTGAGGGAAAATGTTACACCGAATTAATAAATAAATTAAAAGGAAGAAAAAGAAGAAGAACAGTGGTGCTTGCGTTGTCTCCAACAAAATTTACTCTTCTATCTGTGAACAGAGAGAGACAACGCAACGGCGAGAGTTGTTGAAGCAGAAAAATGGTTTTGACATTAAAGCATAAAGAATTAGCCAAGGGGGGAATTCTAATTTTCTTTAGATTGCGATAATTAAAGTAAGAGATTATTAGAAGTGGATGTGAAAGCCTTTCCCCATGGAATTGTAGTGAAAAGCAAATTTTTTTAAAATTTTGAAAAATGTCTTTAACGAAAATCATCCTGTCCAGGCTGCATGTCGAGATATATAGTCTTGCTCATAAAGCTGAAGAATGATTTTTGGTTTCGGCGGGTTATAATTTCCCAAGAAAAAAAAATTGAGAATTTAAGTAGGTTTACCTTATTGCTTTTAAAGCGCCGAAAAAAAACCAAGATTATGTCAATGGGCATCAATGTTTTCTCTGCTTTATTTACGCTAATTCATAATAAGTAGTTTCATAGTTTTCTACACAGCAATTATTCATGTCTATCTAGTATTCTTTGTTACTGTGAAATATCATCGTGGATTGTATATTAACTTGAAAATTTCGTTGAAAAGATCAACAAAAATATTTTGGTGAATAATAAAATTCTTTTCAATTTTAAATGTATATATATTAATTAATTTTGTTGTTATATTAGCTATGTTTAATTATTTTGTAGAGATTATAGACTATTTTTGTGACACAATCTTCATAATTATTTATATCAACGAACGTTTAATTTGATAAGTGTATTATAATAAACAAAAACTGTGTCGCAAATATTTAAAATATTATCTTGAAAATAATTAATAAAAATTATTTTAAATAATTTAAAAAAATTATTTATATGATTTAGGAATTTATAGTAAGCTAGCTTTTTGTGAGTACCCATATTTTTGTCCTTTCTTATCCCACTCGGTAATCAACTGATAGAGGAAATAAATAAATGATTCAGTTATTAATTTCGTGTATCAGTTGTTGAAAATAAACATGAATTCTTCTTTCTTTCGTGAGACTCTTAATTGCAATTCTGAAATTAAATTCTGCAATTAAATACTCTTAATTGCAGAAATATTGCTATTCTACTATTGCGGAAATATTGCTAGAATTTTCGTAAATGACGGGTTACTTATCTAACATTGACCACTAACAAATCATCTAAAGTTTGTGTTTACATTGGTTACATTGATTGAGACATTTATCATATAAAAGTAAATATGCATTTTATTCCTGTACTCGTAATATTACCTGTACTGAAAGCTGCTCTTAAAACTGTTGAAGTTAATTTGAAAAAGCTCTTAACGGCCGAATTTCAGTCAATAAACCAGCGAAACTATATTGTTTTACGAACACAATGACTATGACAATGCAATAAATTTATTCTTTCTTATGAATGAAAAAAAAATTCCCAATTTTCCCAAACTTCCAACCCCGGTTGACGCTGACTCAGATAATGAGAAATTATTCCGGAATAAAGGATCGGGAATTCTTCGACCAGCAGGAAATTGTGAAGGCAAACAAAGAGGTCAGACGGCGCTCCAGCATTATTACGCTTTAAAACGGGTCCGGGAAGGAAATCGTAGGGTTTTCAATTTCCTGCAGAAACGAAGCAATTAAGCGCGCTTTTACAACATGGGGGGACTAGAGGGATGAGACCTGCAAGGGGGTGGGGAAATATTGGAATGAGTGATTAACATGCTGCACAAAACAATTAAGTCTGTGCGGGTGAAAGTTTAGGGTCGCGTGCACAGGTATGAGACTTACTACAGAGAAATGAATAAATATTCAGAGCCTTTTTGGTTGGCTTTATAAAAATCAAATTCGGAGAAAGGAAGTTGTTTCTTTTGAAATAATTGTTTGAAATTAGTTCTGGGGAATACAATATCATAACTTCGTGTATTGGTTTAAAGCATTATTCGCCCAGACTGTTGTATAATTTAAAATGACTTAGGTCTTAAAAAGTAAAAATTAGAATTCTATTCTTATGGTCGCTTTGTTTCGTGGTACATTTGTCGAAATAAAAATAAAATCTAACTTATTTGAGTTGCTTTGCGGCCAATGGAGAATTTTAAACAGATGTTTAAATGTGCTGTATTGAGCCATTTAAAAAGCATTGAATTCGTACTATGGTAAATATACTGAATTAATTCTGTTATTAATTCTTTTTTGTTCTAATGCAGCTACAAACGCTTAGACGGTTGTCTTTGCATATCTTAAGGCAGGTGACGCACCGATGTTACTCACTTAGGATCGGTTAGGACTACCCAGGAGATGCATGTAGCTTGCAGATAAGCTACGGACGCAGAGTAACGATAACCCGCAAAGCTCTACGATCCTGTTAAACCGGAACCTACAGTTTAAAGTGGATTCCGAACCACTACAAACATTCGTGGCACCCCTGAATAAATGTGGTAACGAGAGCCATAGCGCCAGCCATTCAGGCTCCATTTTAATCACCATATAACTTGTAAGATTGATATAATTATCAAAATGCTAAGAGACTAAAAAATTAAAAAACTATTACATGTCTATTTAGTTACATACGGTGTTTTGGTTGGTGCACAACAGTCCTTTTTTTCACACTTTAGGTCAATTAGATTGGGACCTACAGTTTAACGTGGATTCCAAATCACTCAAAACATCCATGCCGCTGCCAGGTTTCGAACTTGAAGTCTGCTGGTACGAGTGGCCAGATTGCCAACCAATTGACCATCAGGAAGCTACACGTGTGTTTGGTTACATTGTTTGAGATATTTATTATTTATTTTAATATATAAGCATTTTATTCCTATAGAGGTTATATTACCTTTACTGAAAACTTCTGTTAAGTTATTTAGGTGTTAAAGTTTACTTACAAAGCTATTAACAACCAAATTTTAAACAAAAAACAAGCGAAACTATATCCTTTTACGACAGCAATGACTATGATAATACAATAAATTTATTCTTTTTATAAATGAAAAAAGAGGGGGAGGGGGTTATTCCTAATTTTCCCAAACTTCCATCCCTTCAGACGCTGGCTCAGATAATGAGTAATTATTTCGGAATAAGGATCGGGAGTTCTTCGTCCGACAGGAAATTGTGAAGGCAAACAAAGAGGTCAGACGGCGCTCCAGCCTCATTGCGCTTTAAAACAGGTCAGGGAAGGAAGTCGTAGGGTTTTCAATTTCCTGAAGAAACGAAGCAATTAACCGCTGTTTTACAACAGGGGGACTAGAGGGATGAGACCTGGGGAGGGGGGGGAAATATTGGAATGAGTAATTAACATGCTGCACAAAACAATTAAGTTCGTCCGGTGAAAGTTTAGGGTCGCGTGCACAGGTATGAGACTTACTACAGAGAAATGAATAAATATTCAGTGCCTTTTTGGTTGGCTTTATAAAAACGAAATTCGGAGGAAGGAAATTGTTTCTTTTGAAATAATTGTTTGAAATTAGTTCTGGGGAATAACTTCGTGTTTTGGTTATACAGTTAAAGCATTTATTCACTTGAATAATTTGAAATGCCTTAGGTCTTAAAAATTAAAATTCTATTGTTATGGGCGTTTGGTTTCGGGGCACATTTGTCGAAATAAAAATTAAGTTAAACTTATTTGGATTGATTTGCCACAAGTGAAGAATTTTAAACAGATGTTTCAATGTGCTGTAAAGTGTCCATTTAAAAAGCTATGAATTTCTACCATGGTAAATATACTGCAGAAATCTATTATTTTTTTGTTTAAGGCAGCTGTTTGTATGCCTTAAAGCAGGACCGCACCGAGGTTAATCACTTAGCACTACCCAGGAAATGCGTGTAGCTTGAAGAGAAGCTACGGACGCTGAGTAAGGATATCCCGCAACGCTCTACAATCCTGTTACACCGACACCTACGGTTTAAAGGGGAGTCAGAACTACTACAAACATCCATAGCACCATCGGGATTCAAACACTGTGGTATAGAGAGCCAGAGTGCTAGCCATTTGGGCATCAAAAACACAAATTTGAATCTTATAACTTGTGAAAAAAATTTTATATTTTAGTCACTAAAAATTTCGATAATTATATAAATCTTAGAAGTATCTTTAGTTGTATATACTGGTTTTGGTTTGGTTTGTCGTATTACAGTCCTTTTCTGCACACTTTAGGCTGATTAAATTGTGACCTACAGCGTAACGTGGAATCCGAATTACTGAAAAACATCCATGTCGTTGCCAGGATTCGAACCTGATGCCTACCGTACCAACGGCCAGAGGGCTAGCCAATTATCGCAATCTATACAGCGGCCTGATGGCTAACTATTTCGTAAAAATAAATAAGCATTTTATTCATATACAATTAATATTAACTTCACCGAAAGCTTCTTTTAAGCTAGTTATGTGTTAAAGTTAACTTGCGGAGCTATTAACGTCCGACTTTCAAACAAAAACACGCGAAACTATATACTTTTACGACAAAAATAAAAATAAATTTATTATTTTTATAAATGAAAAAAAAAAAAAATAGGAAGGGGAGGGAGGTAGAACATTCCCAATTTTCCCAAACTTCCTTCCCCGCTGACTCAGATAATGAGGAATTATTCTGGAATAAAGGATCGGGAGTTCTTCGACCGACAGGAAATTGTGAAGGCAAACAATGAGGTTCAGACGGCGCTCCAGCCTCATTGCGCTTTAAAACAGGTCCGGGAAGGAAGTCGTAGGGTTTTCAATTTCCTGCAGAAACGAAGCAATTAACCGCGCCTTTTACAACAGGGAGGACTAGAGGGATGAGACCTGGGGATGGGGGGGGAAATATTGGAATGAGTCATTAACATGCTGCACAAAACAATTAAGTTCGTCCGGTGAAAGTTTAGGATTGCGTGCACCAGGTGTGAGACTTATTACATGTGAAATGAATAAATATTCAGTACCTTTTTGGTTGGCTTTAAAAACAAAGTTCAGAAAAAGGAGATTGTTTCTTTTGAAATAATTGTTTAAAATTAGTTCTGGGGAATACGATATCATAACTTCGTGTTTTGGTTTTATAGTTAAAGCATTTATTCGCACAAACTCCTGTATAATTTAAAATTCTTTATGTCTTAAAAGTTAAAAATTAGAATTCTATTGTTATGGACGTTTGGTTTCGAGATATGTTTGTCGAATTAAAAATAAAGCTTAACTTATTTGGGTTATTTTGCTGCCAATGGAGAATTTTAAATAGAAGTGCTGTAAAGTGCTCATTTAAGTAGCAATGAATTTCTACTATGGTAAGTATACTGCAGAAATCTGTTACTAAATTATTTTTGTTCTAATGCAGATGCAAGCAATTAGACAGTTGTGTTGGCTTGCTTTATGGCAGGCGCCGTGCCGACATTACTCACATAGCACTACCCAGGAAATGTGTGTAGCTTTAAGATGAACTATGGACGCGGAGTAACGATACCCGCAACGCTCTACGATTATGTTAGACCGAGACCTACGGTTTAGAAAGGATTCCGAACCCCTACAAACATCCATGCCACTGGCAGGATTTGAACTTGATGCCGGCAGTACCAACGGTCAGGGGTCACCAATTGGCCGTTAGACCGCGCATGAAAAGAGTTTCAGATATATACATAAACACATCCTTAAAAAAGTTTAAAAATCAAGCTTATTTATTTAAAAGCTATTTATTGAAATTTTAATAATAAAATATTACAGTTTTTAATAACTCAATTCGTTTTTCTCAGCATTTTGATAATTAAGTAAATCTTGCTATTTGGCTTCGTTTGTCGGTCTAATGTGATTTTCTGCACTTGGATTCCGAACCACACACAAACATCCACGATTAAAACTAAATTTTTTACGACAATAATGATAATGTAATAAATTTATTCTTTTTATAACTTAAAAAAAGGGGGGGTGGCATTCCCAATTTTCCCAAACTTCCATCCCTTAAAACGCTGACTCAGACAATGAGGAATTATTCTGGAATAAAGGATCGGGAGTTCTGCGACCGACAGGAAATTGTGAAGGCAAACAAAGAGGTTCGAGACGGCGCTCCAGCCTCATTGCGCTTTAAAACGGGTCCGGGAAGGAAGTCGTAGGGTTTTCAATTTCCTGCAGAAACGAAGCAATTAACCGCGCCTTTACAACAGGGGGACTAGAGGGATGAGACCTGGGGAGGGGGTGGAGAAATATTGGAATGAGTAATTAACATGCTGCACAAAACAATTAAGTTCGTTCGGTGAAAGTTTAGGGTCGCGTGATGAGACTTACTACAGAGAAATGAATAAATATTCAATGCCTTTTTGGTTGGCTTTAAAAAAACAAAATGTAGAGAAAGGAAGTTGTTTCTTTTGAAATAATTGTTTGAAATTAGTTCTGGGGAATACAATATCCATAACTTCGTGTTTTGGTTATATACAGTTAAAGCATTTATTCGCACAAACTGTTGTATAATTTAAAATGCATTACGTTTTGAAAAGTAAAAATTAGAATTCTATTGTTATGGACGTTTGGTTTCGAGGTAAATGTGTCGAAATAAAAATAAAGTATAACTTATTTGGGTTGCTTTGCTACCAGAGATGAATTTTAAACAGATGTTTCATTGTGCTGTAATGAGCTTATTTAAAAGCGATGAATTCGTACTATGGTATATATATTTCAGAAATCTGTTATTAATTTTTTCTTCTAATGCAGCAGACAAACACTTAGACAGTTGTCTTTGTATGCCTTAAGGTAGGCACCGTAGCGACGTTACTCACTTTGAACTACCTAGGAGATGCGTGTTGCTTGAAGATAAGCTACGGACGCGGAGTAACAATACCCCCTCAACACTCAACGATCATGTTATACCGGAACCTACAGTTCAAAATGGATTCTGAACCACTACAAACATCCATGGCACGCCGGGATTCGAACCCGAAACACCGAAATCCGAAAACCTGAATGGCTGATCGCTGGCCATTCAGGCCCTATTTTAATCATCATGTAATTTGTAATATTTTATTATTTTTTAATTATTAAACATTTTGGTAATTATATAAATCTTACATGTCTATTTAGTTACATACACTGGTTTTGAATGTCGCACTACAGTCCATTGAAATAATTGTTTGTAAAATAATATCATAACTTCGTTTTTTTAGTTATACAGTTAAAGCATTTATTCGCACAAAGTGTTGTATAATTTAAAAGGCTCTAGGTCTTAACGATAGAATTTTAATTTTTACTTCTTAGGGCGTTTTATTTCGAGGTAAATTTGTCGAAATAAAAATAAAGTCTAACGTATTTGGGTTGCTTTGCTACCAATGGAGAATTTTAAGCAGATGTTTCAAGGTGCTGCAAAGTGCCTTTTTGAAAAGGAACTGAATTTATATTATGGTAAGTATACCGCAGAAATCTTATTTAATATTAATACAAAATAATATTTAAAATATTCGAAGAAATTGTTTTGGAAATTTAAAAATATCGTTGTTTCTTTGCCACTTGGTCGATAGCAACATCTAGAATTTAAAATGACTGTTGCAACTAGGGTAAAAATTGTGCATTTCAAAGACTGCATATGTTCCGATTTAAGATATTACAAAAATTATGTTATGGGGTAAATTGTAAAATTACAAAATGACAATTGAATTATTGAAAGAATTTGACTCGTGGAATAATGCATTCATTTTGTATTACACAATTATAAATTGTTCATTATTGAATTCTTCTTCAATGGCGCAACAGACCCATGGTAAGCTAAAACCGTCTGCATTCCGGCAGATTCCGAAAAATGAGATTGTTCTTTTTACATGGTAGGGTTGTCAGCCCATCGCTCTACACTCATATTAGACAGAAATCAAAAGTTTAAGGGGGATACCAAACCATTACAAACATCCATGGCACCACAGCGACTTTAACCGGAAACCTGTTGCACCGATCACCATTCACTTTATTGAATTAATAATTAGAATTATTAAATGTTCGTTTTCAATTTATTGCTCAAATGATGCAATTGGCTGATGTTTACAGCCACATATTAGGGTGCGAGATTTAAGAGGGGAGGTATGTTGCTGACATTAATAATTGATTGATTAGCATTAATAGTTTTGGCATTAACAATTGGCAATCTGGACAAAACAATAAACTCCCTTCTGTCATTACTAGCACTGTTTACTATGTAACTTGATGTGGTATATGGTATACAAAATAATAAGATTATTTAATTATTTTAATTGCTTTTAAAAACAAAATGGAGAAAAATGTTTCTTTTGAAATGATTACAGTAGAGTGAGGTATAAAATGTGATAATGACATGCTTGGTTTGATGATGACAATGACACACGGAATTTGATTTTGAGGATTGAATTAACACAAATATTTAATTATACGTTTAAAAGTTTAAAATTAATTAACTTTTATATTAATTAACGTTAATTTAAATTTTGCGTTTAAAATATATGATACGGTGTCCAAAAATTCGTGCAACTTTGTATTCCTAACCAGTCTGGAATATTTAGTAATGAAAGAGTTGATTTCCTTTCAAAATGCACCTTTAGACTTGGTGATGAATGGGGGTGGGGGGCAGTGACTATACAAAATTGTTTTCTGAAACAAATTTGTACCCTTTATTAAAAGCATTACTTCTTGCGTGAATTGTTGGACACCCATTAAGAGGAATGAACATTTAATTACTGTTAGCACATGTTTAATTTGAAAACTGAAAAACAAACCAGAATTAATGGAGTAGGTTGCATTGTATATTTAGATTGTTGTTATATTCATGAAGACTTAAGTAAATGTTTTGGCATGAGGGGAAACATGCGTATTCTTATGACGTACTATTTTTCAGTATTAATAAATTAAATGCACTCTACAAATGAATCATTAAGTAGAGATGCAAAAAATTTAAATAACTTGATTCCGAAAATTTATGTATCCCTTTAAGTAAGTTTTTTTTCCTAATGCAGCTGGCAAACACTTAGATAGTTGTCTTTGATGCCTTAAGGCAAGCGCTGCACCGATGTTACTCACTTAGCACTACCCAGGAGGTGCGTGTAGCTTGAAGATAAGCTACGGACGTAGAGTTGCGATACGATCCCGAACGCTCTACGATCCTATTAGACCGAAAACTACGATTTAATGTGGATTCCGAACCACTAAAAACATCCATGGCACCACCGGGACTCGACACCTGTGGTACGGAGCGCCACAGCGCTAGCCACTCGGCCATCAGGGCTCCATTTCAGTAAATAATAAATATAATTTTATGCTGCACAAATATTCCGAAAATAATTAAATTAAAGAAAATCAATAATCTAATCTTAGGAGAGAAGAAATAAACAAACAAAACTGAATCTTCTAAATAATCGTCTGTGTTTTTCAACTGAGAATCAAAACAGGCAGTAGTAAACTACTGAATTAAGAAATTAACATGCTCTACTAAGCAATTAAGTTATTTTGGTTATGGATAGCAACGTTTAGTCTATAAATCGCATGATGGTGATACGTGACTTGTAATACAATGAGTAATTTTTTTAGTTTGTCTTTTCTTTGTAAAAACTTAAACAAAACACTGTTTTATGAATAATTGCTGAGAAATTGGTTATATGTGGCATAAATTACGGTAATGATATACTTTTAAATCCGTGCTTTGGTAATGGAGTTAACAAATTTTTACTCACTTACTGTAACACAGGTGGGCAGTTTAAAATTCATGTTAGGTTTTAAAATAGGGATAACGAGAAGTTAATTGTTGTTACGTGCATTTGGATTTTTTTGAGTATATTTATGGGAGTTGAAAAAGAAATAGAATTATTATAATTTTTTTTTGTTTTTTTTGAATTGCTAAATTTTTAAGACTGTATTGCACACATATCAAAGAAAGTGTTTATTCTAAAGAAGAATATGAAATTAATTTTTCATTTTTAATTATTTATTTACAATAATGTTTTAAACTTTTAAAATAATTTTGTTTAGAGATTATATAATTTTAAATAAAAATCTTTTATGACATAATTTAATTGAAAAAAAAAGTTTAAATTATTAATCATTATTGATGTCATTTAATGAAATCAAGGCCATAAATCAATTGAATTTATTTAAAGAATTGCTTGCTCAACTTTCTAGTTCGAAGACCACTTTCAAATTAAAACAAGTTCCAACTAAACATAAGCATTGTATGAAGTCTATATTTATAATAAGAATATAATAAAACACCTTAGAAATAATATGTGTAAATAATAACAAGAGCTACAAATTGAATAAAAGTTAGTGTAGTACTTACAACATTGTAAATCCCTCAGAGGCACATTTCCTTTAGATGCGTACGGATATCACGCCCCGAGGCTATATTAATGTCATTTAATTAATTAATTACCTTAATTAATTCTTCCTTCTATATTTTATTTTTTTCTTTGAGATATACAGGTTTCACGTTCTTTTTTAGACTATACATTATTACGATCTCACTGCTTTATATATTTTACATATTCGGTGATTCTTTTGTTTTTCATGTATATTAATTTGTTAGTTGTGCTATTTTTTCATGTCAATTTGAATACTTTTCTGATTAAATGTCTTTTAGTTTGATTAACATCGTCAATATTTTAACCAACGTATTTGCCATGCGTGTGGGGCCTATGTCGAATGAAAAGATCCCGGCAATTGAGTTTAAATGGAGGTACGGCTCTTGGGGACGCAACATATCTCTTTGACCTTCGCTTGTAATAGACGAGAGGTACGTCTCCATTGATGTATTTATCACCTGACAGTTATCATCTCTTTGTTGTCGAAATCTAGATATAGGTCACTTACTGGATATCGCTACGAGTGAAAGAGTCGTTTAAGGAGTGATCAAAGGGTGTAGGGTTTGTTTAGCAAAAAGCATTAATGTGCTTTCTCTCAGCTTGGATGTTTGTTAGTGATTCAGTATCCCTTTTAAATTGTAGTTCCCTGTCTAATTAGCCTAAAGTGTTCACAAAATGAGCGTACAGCAACAAAACACATAAACAAGTTAAAAGCTAAATTAAAAACAATGGTTATATTTATTAATTATCTCTGATTTAGCAGTCTTCAAATATATAGACCTGTTATTTTTAAAATATATTTGTTACATTCCCAGATGGAAATACAGAATCACCAGATATCAAATTAATTCATAATGATGCATGTAATAGGAATTATATCTCATATATATTCCAATTATACATTATTATAAGTAAATTATATATATTACTATTAAACTCATGATTCAAAAGTTAGAAAATTTATGCGTAGCTTTGTCACGAGTGCAGTGACAAATACAATCATCATGGCCGTCAGTGTCATGGCCAGCCATGAATGTTCATCTAAAGTCTGTGTTTAGTGTAGTAATGCCCAGTAGTAATCTTTCTTTTAGTGGCAATTGACTTAGTCTAAATATCGTAATTTGTAAACATTTTCGATCACAAACTATTTAAAATGAAAAATTTATATACATTAAAACCTTTTTTTGGCTAAAAGTCCTTATAGCTGTTTTGATAAAAAAAAAAAATAATAACTGCCTTACTAATCTGTGAACTTTTTACTTGAAAAATAACAACATTAATTGCTATTTGCTAATTGCTATTGGCAAATCATGAATCAAGAGCTTTCCACGTTTAAATTTTGATTGAAAATTCTCAGCATTCATTCTTTTTCCCACGAGTCTTCTATTTATTTGTTTCCTTTTTTAATTTCTTTTTCTCGATTCAATCTCGTACGAAACGATACAGGATGCGATCGCTTTATTCCGTCTCGGAAAAAAAACACAACCCGAGAGGAATTAGGCTTCGAAATCCGAACATTCCGCTTCCGTTCGAAGACTTCCACTTCCTCCACGCATCCTGCACTTGGAGTGCTAACTAAATAAAAGATTCCGTCCGGACACTTCTCCTCTATCCATCCATCGGAAGATGCGGAGGAGCAGGGATGGTAAGAGGAGATATATGAGTGAGGGGGATTAAGAGAGGATTGGTATTCCGAGAGGTCGTGACTCTGGAAAACAATGGGAGGAGAGGGAAAGCAAAAAAAAAAAAAAAAAAAAAAAAATAAGAAATAAAAAAAGAAATTCGGGAATAAATGAAAAAAAAAAAAAGAAAAGAAAAGCAAAAAGAAAGAACCTAACATCAGCCAGCAGTGCTGCAGAACAAAGTGCAAGGGGAGGAAAAAAAAAATAAACAAAGGACCGATTCGTAATCCAATCTCAGCCTTTCTCGCGTATGTATGATGAGATCTTCCTCCAACAGAAATAAAGGACAGCAAAGGATAAAGGACAGGAGGGGGTGGGAGGGGGGTACCACTTCATTGTGTCCTTCTGGACGGACAGTTACAGTGACGGCAACAAATGCAGTAGAGTTCGGCCATTTTTCTTTTGTTCTAACGTTGTCGGGGCGAAGGGAAAGTGACAGCTGATTTTCGACAAGGGAAATCGTAAATAAACGATGCCCCGGCAAAATTGGATTCTGCTTTCTTGCTCGGAGGTTGATCTATGTGACTCCAGAGCGAACTGGAAGACTGCGGATTATCCCTTCTCTCCCCTGAAATAGACTTCTGTTCGTCTTCTTTGCAGTTCGCTTTCGCAGATTGAGAATGAGAAATACGAGTGATCAATTAATCGCAAAGGCTTTTAGTCAAACGGAGATGGAAGATATCTATTTTGTCGTATCCAATCGAAATTCTTTGCTGCCAAGAGAGTAAAAAAAAACCTCATCTTTTTTAAATTTTATTTTACAAATATATTATTGATGATGCAATCTTTTATTATCTGGTAGAATAGGTTTAATTAACGGTTTTTTTTTATTGCAGATGGCAAACACTTAGACAGTTGTCTTGGAATAAGTAACTCACTCAGCACTACCCATTAAGTGCGTGAAGCTTGAAGATAAGCTGCGGACACGGAATAACAATACCGCCGTAACGCTCAACGTTCACGGGTGAGTAGAAGTCTCATTGGGTCTCTACGGTTATACTCGTATAAGACCAGAACCTACGGTGTAAAGCGGTTTACGAACAACTACAAATATCCATGGCATCACCGGAATTCGAACCCGAAACCTGTCATACCGAGTGACAGAGCACTAGCCATTTGGCCATCAGGCCCTTACAAATTAACGTAAAAAATTGATATCACCTTAGGAAGTACTATGTTTTTTTCAAGACAACGTAATCTTAAAATCTACGTAATTTACTTCTTCGTCGCGGCCATAGATGTTTGTTAGTGGTTCAGAATCCACTTTAAACTGTAGGTCTTGCTCTGTTTAACCTTTGTATGCCTAATATGATAGGGCGGCAAACTAAACCAATGATCAATTAGTCGCAAAGGCTTTTATAGTCAGGAAATGGAAGATATCTATTTTGTTGAATCCAATGACAATTCTTTGCTGCCGAGGTAGAAAGAAAAAAAAACCGGTCTTTTTTTTTTTTTTTGCAGAGTTATTTTACAAAAATGTTATTGATGATGCAGTCTTTTCAGTTATCTGGTAGAAAAGACAGACATTTTAAAAAAGGGTTATCAATTAACGTAAAACAATATGCATCACCTTGGGAATGTTTAAATTATTCTATGTTTGTTTTCAAGACAACGTAACCTTAAAAATTATTTGGTCATAGTGCAAAAGAAATAAAATATTTAGAAATTTTAATTATTGAAATTAAATTAAATATTATAATATTTGAAATTAAATTTAATAATGAAGAACAAATTATTAGACGTTTAAGAAGTATTTTTTAAAATAATTTTTAAATAAAAATGTTGTAAAAATATGTAAATAAATAATTATAAATTTTTTTTTATGAATTAAAAACGTAATGAAATTAAATTTAGTAATGAAGAACAAATTATTAGACGTTCAAGAAGCATTTTTTAAATAATTTTAAAATAAAAAATTCAGTAATCATTTTTTTTTTTTTACCTTTATTGAAAATTATATATGATTTTAATAAAAATATTTCTTTTATTTTCTGCACAAATACATTGATGACTATGTTAATATTTTTGAAATAATAAAAAACTATTCAGCAATAAATTTTACTTATTCTATTCTTTCATCATGGTGGCAAAAGTTCATCTCGAAATGGGCATCATGGGCAATTGGCTAGCGCTCTGGCCTTTGGTATCACACGCTTCAGTTTCAAATCGCGGTGGTGGCATGGATGTGTGTTTGTGGTTCGGAATCCGTTTTAAATTGTAGGTCCTGCCTGTTTAGCCCTCATGTGCACAAGATGGCCGTAGAGCGACAAACCAACCAACTTCCTTTTTTCCATTCAGAAAGAAGAAAATACAAATGATCAGTCAAAAACAATTGTTTTAAACATAAAATTAAAAATAAAAGACAATTTTTAACAGCTAGAAAACTATTTTTGTGCATAAGTTTAGAATTAAATTGATAATTCTTGAATTGTATTTCTATTATATAATTTTAAAGTTATTAGTTAATACATTATAATTTTGATTTGTTTTGTTAATAATATTTATAATGTTATTAACTTTATAATATTAATAACATTATGTTTTGTAATTTAACATTAATTGTACATATTTTATTATAAGAATTTTTATTTTATCATATATATCGATAAAAAAAATTTATTACTCTGATAAGCAATATTGCCATCATGAAAACATAATAAACATAAATTTCCATTTTGTTAACAGTATGCCTTCATATTGATATTTAACCTAAAGATATTTTTACGTTGATAAGAAATATTGCCATCATAATAAATTTTTCCCTAATTTTTTTTTTAACATTTACGAATTCCTCCGTTATATAGACTTGACGAGAACAGAAGAAAAGCAAATACCACGAACTTTAAATGATATCACTCTTCTGTTTAGCAGCCAAAAAAAAAAAAAGAAACAAAAATTGCCTTTAACGTTCTACCACGTGTAAAACGACTCCCGAATTGAACTTTAATTGACACTTTTATAGACATTGTTTACTCTACGAGGCCATGTGACTTCCAAATCAAAAAAATCTTGTTCTTCCCTAAATATCTTTTTTTCTGTTTGATTCCCGCCATTTCCCTAGAGTTCAGGCATCGGTGGGAAGGGGGAAAGAAGACACTGTAAACAAGCTAAAGCAAATATTTGGTCGCAATAAACCTTGGATTTAGAACCGCATTCGCCAATTTCGAATGTTTCTTTAACGTTTCCACCGAAGCTAAGATGCCTTCGCTCGTTTTCCAGGGAGCAGAAATGCAAAATATTCGGAATAGTTCTTGTTTTCTTTGGTTGGGAAAGTTTGGTTTTATGCTTTGCTCATATAAACTTCCCGGTGGAAATATTCCAATACGATAAACGTCTGGTTTGATTGGAAATTTCGGCTTCAAAATGTACCTCTCCGTATTAGTTTTTGCACTTATTTTCATATGCAAACATAAGCTTCCACACTTTTTTGTTTTTGTGTGGTTATTTTAACATGGAAACGGGAGTTTACTGGCATAAACTAAGATCTGGTGTATGATAGTGAAAACATTAAAAGTTTTTAAGTCTTGTCTTATTTATTATAATTTATTCGTTTAAATATTTTCAGATATTTATTCACAATTATATAATTAATACTTTGAAAAGTACAAATTCTTTAAAATGCAATGTATACTATGTTATGATATATGCAATGTATACTATGTCTGTGTAATAATACTAAAAATATTTTAATAAAGAATATTTTTGAAGTTTTATTTGAAATTTATACATATAAAACTAATTATTCAATTCCTACTATTAGGTCACACTCTCCCTATATATATATCTTATTCAAATTTCCAATCGTTAATAAAATACTTTCTATTTATCCACTCAAGTACAAATACATTTTTTTGAACTTGTAGTGGATGACATTGGATGTTAATACAGTTTTTCAAATATTAATTCATTAATTTAATTAATTAATTATAGTTTTTTTTATTTAAGTTGCATGTATCTAATAATAGATGGCTAAAGATGTAAGAGGAAAATTTCAACTTTATTTGTAAAGGATATTTCTGTAATATAGTGAAAAAAAGTAGGAATTAACTCACGGATAAACGAGTGAATAGTTAAAAAAATCTAAGAGGAATCCAGCGCCTGATATTGTAAACATCGTGTCTGCGTGGGCGTGAGATGACTGGTGGGAGAAAGAAATGTAACACGAGCAGTGTGTGTTTATTTTTCGAATAAGAAGATGCGTTTTTACAGTCTACTATTGTGCTATTTAATTGTTATTGGTAAATAATGAGCTTTCCACGTTTCAATTTTGATTGAAAAGTCTCAACATTCATTCATTTTCCCACGAGTCTTCTGTTTTAATAATTTTTTTTTCATCTTTTTCTTGATTCAATCCCATTCGGAAACGATACAGGATGCGATCGCTTTATTCCTTCACGGAGCTTCAAATCCGAACATTCCGCTTCCGTTCGAAGACTTCCACTTCCTCCACGCATCCTGCACTTGGAGTGCTAACTAAATAATAGATTCCGTCCGGACACTTCTCATCCATCCATCCATCGGAAGATGCGGAGGAGCACGAATGGTAAGAGGAGAGAGAGATATGAGCGAGTGGGGATTAAGAGAGGATTGGTATTCTGAGAGGTCGTGACTCTGGAACCACAATAGGAAAAGAGGGAAAGCAAAAAAAAATAAATAATAAATAAAAAAAAATTGGAAGGGGAATAAATGAAAAAAAGGAAAGAAAAAGAGAAGAAGCTAACACCAGCAAGCAGTGCTGCAGAACAAAGTGCAAGGGGAGGAAAAGAAAATAAACAAAGGACCGATTCGTAATCCAATCTCAGCCTTTCTCGCGTATGTATGATGAGATCTTCCTCCATCAGAAATAAAGGTCAGCAAAGGATAAAGGACAGGACGGGGTGAGTCTGCCTACCACTTCCTTGTGTCCTTTTGGACGGCAACAAATGCAGTAGAGTTCGGCCATTTTTCTTTTGTTCTAACATTGTCGGGGCGAAGGGAAAGTGACAGCTGATTTTCGACAAGGGAAATCGTAAATAAACGATGCCCCGGCGAAATGGATTCTGCTTTCTTGCTCGGAGTTTGATCTATGTGACTCTGGAGCGAACTGGAAGACTGCGGATTATCCCTCCTCCTCTCGGAAATAGACTTCTGTTCCGTCTTCTTTTGCTTTTTTGCAGTTCGTTTTCGCAGATTGGGAACGAAAATGCGAATGATCAATTAATCGCAAAGGCTTTTAGTCACCGAGAAATGGACGATATCTATTTTTTGTCGGATCCAATTGAAATTCTTTGCAGCCGAGGTAGAGAGATAAAACTGGTCTGTTTTTTAATGTTATTTTACAAAACTGTTATTGACGGTGCAGTCCTTTAAGTTATCTGGTAGACACAGCAGGCGTTTTAAAAAGTGTTATCAATTAACGTAAAACAATATTCATCAGCTTGAGAATATATGAAGGATTCTGTGTTTATTTCCTGAATAAAGGAATCTTTAAAAATATTTTCAATCCTAGTGAAACAAAAATAGAATAATATTTTTTTTTTATGAATTAAACTCAAAATGAAATTAAGTTTTGTAAAAAATAACAAATTATTCAACGTTCAAGAAACCTTTTTTAAGTAATTATAAAATAAAGATTATTTTTCATTTGTTGATAATTATATATGATGTTAATGAATATAGCTCTTTATTTTCTGCACAAATACAGGGTGGTTATAATTAAAGTGACCCTATTGGTGACTCGTCTAGAACCCATTCTGCCTAATGAACTTTGGTATTTACGGTATATGGCCCATGGGGAAAAGATTACTGCAAAAAAAAACAATAGTTCAAATTTTGACCACCACAAGGGAGCAATTTTCAAAAATTCCTTGTGCAAAATAGTCAAACCAACAAAGAGATTTGCAGTCAGTGCCAGAAAATTATTCTGCGTGCCTTTTTCATAGTTAATCATGACCTTACAGCAGAAAGATCGAGCTTTATTGATAAAACTGTTTTATAAAAACGGTAGCAATAGCTTACCTGCACTGGTGAATATCGTCGTTTAAATGGGATTGTAAAAAGGGCCCATTACGAAGAATAGCTTGAGAGGATGGTTATGAAATTTGAAGAGACTTAAGACTTTGATGTGCTGCCAGGAAGAGGGCAGAAATGAGTTGCGAAGGAGACTATCGAAGAATAGAAGAATTCCCCATGATTCATATACCGTGTATACCAAGTTTCAATAAAATCCGTTAGGCAGAACGGGTTCTAGAGGGATCTGAATATTGGCACTTTAATTATAACCACCCTGTATATTGATAACGATGTTAATATTTTTTGAAATGATAATAGTAATACAAAAGCTATTCAGCCAACTCCATGGGCCTTATATTAAATTATATATCCCCATTTTAGTATTAGATGCGCTATAGACATTTTTATATTCATATTAAAATCTGTTATATTAGATGTTCCAAGATGCATAATGAGTTCGCATAATATAATTTAATTCTTCTGTAAAAACTCATAAATAAAACTGGCAATATATGTCATATATCCGCAAGAATATTATTTTAAAATCAAAGTTAATTTTTCCTCATAATTTCAACAGTTAATTTTTGAATATATGAAGGCACAAATAACGTATTTTTTTATATATTGGATATCACTACTTTAGCCATTATAAAACAAATCTATTTTGCAAAAGTTTCATAAATCACAAGGGCCAGAAAAATGTTCAAGGCGGGCCACGTGTTGGCCACTCCTGCCCCGTAAATAAGTATGTTTTATATGTACTGTTTTTATTTGAAAAAAAAATTCATTATTACTAGCAAATCAAAATTTATGAGCTTTCCACATTTAAATTTTGATTGAAAAGTCTCAACATTCATTTTTTTTCCCACGAGTCTTCTGTTTTCTTTTTTTAAATTTATTTTTATCTCTTCTTGATTCAATCCCGTTCGGAAACGATACAGGATGCGATCGCTTTATTCCGTCTCGGAAAACCCAACCCGAGAGGAATTAGAGCTTCGAAATCAGAACATTCCGCTTCCGTTCGAAGACTTCCACTTCCTCCACACATCCTGTACTCGGAGTGCTAACTAAATAAAAGATTCCGTCCGGACATTCCTTCTTCCCTCCATCCATCCCTCCATCTGAAGATGCGGAGGAGATGGGATGGTAAGAGGATATATGAGTGAGTGAGGATTAAGAGAGGATTGGTATTCTGAGAGGCCGTGATTCTGAAACAACAATGGGAGGAGAGGGAAAGCAAAAAAAAATAATAATAAATAAAAAGAATTGCAAGGGGAATAAATGAAAAAAAAAAAAAAAAAAGAAAGAAAGAAGCTAACACCAGCAAGCAGTGCTGCAGAACAAAGTGCAACGGAAAAGGAAAAGAAAAATAAACAAAGGACCGATTCGTAATCCAATCTCAGCCTTCCTCGCGTATGTATGATGAGATCTTCCTCCATCAAAAATAAAGGCCAGCACGGGATAAGGACAGGAGGGGGGTTGCCCACCACTTCACTGTGTCCTTTTGGATGGACAAGAGCAGTGACGGCAACAAATACAGTAGAGTTCGGCCATTTTCTTTGTTCTAACATTGTCTGGGCGAAGGGAAAGTGACAGATGATTTTCGACAAGGGAAATCGCAAATAAACGATGCCCCGGCGAAATTGATTCTGCTTTCTTGCTCGGAGTTTGATCTATGTGACTCTGGAGCGAACTGGAAGACTGTGGATTATCCCCCCCTTCTCCCCCTGAAATAGACTTCTGTTCGTCTTCTTTGCTTTTTTTGCAGTTCGTTTTCGAGATTGATAATGAAAAATACGAATGATCAATTAATCGCAAAGGCCTTTAGTCACTGGGAAATGGAAGATATCTATTTTGTCGGATCCAATCGCAATTGCTGCCGAGGTAGAAAGAAGAAACTTTTCTGTTTTCAATTCCTACTATTAGGTAACACTCTCCCTATATATATCTTGTTCAAATTTTCAATCGTTAATAAACTTTTTTTTATTTCTCCATTCAAGTACAAATACATTTCTTTTGAACTTGTAGTGGATGACACTTGATGTTAATAAATTTTTTGCAAATATTAATTCATTAATTAAATTAAATTAATTAATTTTAATTTTTCATAGATTTAAGTTTCATGTATCCACCAATAGAAAGCGCCTGATGTAAGTGGAAAATTTCAAATTTACTTTCAAAGGACTCTTCTGCAACATAGTAAAAAAAAAATTAGAAAAAAATTTTTTTATATTACTGGTTAGTTATTATACAAAAATGTTATTGATGCAATGCAATGATGATATAATTCTATTTTAAATTTACCTTTAATTAGTTCCGTTTCAATAAAGTGATTTGTACTCTAACACAAATTACTCACTACCATAATGACAGATATAAAAAGATTCAGAATTTATTCAGGGTCCATCATGGAAGTCGAGGATATCGCTCACTCTGAATCTGTTACTTCAAGTTTGAACCAGCACATTCCTCCATTAGAAGAAGCCTGATCCCAATTGGCTAGAACACTGGCCTTTGGTACCGCAGGGTTCTGATCCAAATCTTGGCTGTGGCATGATTATTTGTTAGTGGTACAAAATCCAAACCAAACTGCAGGCCCCGGTTTAATTAGGCCAAAGTGTGCTGAAAATGACCAGAGATCGAAAATTCAAACCTCCCAGAACAGCAGCCTAATTGCCTAGGGGCTAATGCTCTGGCGTTCTATATCGCAGGCTTCAGGTTCGAATAATGGCGGTGGCATGGATGTTTGTTAGTGGTTCGAAATCCCCTTTAAACTATAGGTCCCGTTTGTTTAGCACTCCTACATTTTCCTATTTTCTGAGAGATGGAACTCTCATTTAAAGAACGATTATTCTAAAGTAAGTAATGATATCAAGCAGAAATAACTGTTTATACAAAAATAGTTAGTTTTATACGTATGAATTTTAAATGAAAACGTCGAAAATATTTTTAATTGAAATATTTTTAGTATTATCACACAAACTTATAATATATCATAACAAAATATACATTGCATTTTAAACAATTCGTAATTTTCAAAGTACTAATTATATAATTGTAAATAAATACACAACAATATTAAAAACGACTACGTTATCCGAAATAAGACAAGACTTAAAAACTTTTTAATGTTTTCACTGGTATACACCAGATCTTATATTATGCCAGGAAACTCACGTTTCCATGTTAAAATAAAACACAAAAAACAAAAATTTTGGAAGCTTATGTTTGCATATGAAAATAAGTGCAAAATCTAATACGGAGATGTACATTTTGAAGCCGAAATTTCCAATCAAACCAGACGTTTATCGTATTGGAATATTTCCACCAGGAAGTTTATATGGGCAAAGCATAAAACCAAACTTTCCCGACCAAAGAAAACAAGAACTATTCCGAATATTTTGCATTTCTGCTCCCTGGAAAACGAGCGAAGGCATCTAGCTTCGGTGGAAACGTTAAAGAAACATTCGAAATTGGCGAAGGCGGATCTAAATCAAGGTTTATTGCGAACAAATATTTGCTTTAGCTTGTTTACAGTGTCTTCTTTCCCCCTTCCCACCGATGTCTGAACTCTAGGAAATGGCGGGAATCAAACAGAAAAAGAATTTTAGGGAAGAACAAGATTATTTTTTTTTCCTTTTTTTTGATTTGGAAGTCACATGGTCTCATAGAGTAAACAATGTCTGTAAAAGTGTCAATTAAAGTTCAATTCGGGAGTTGTTTTACACGTGGTAGAACGTTAAAGGCAATTTTATGTCTTTTTTGGCTTCTAAACAGAAGAGTGATATCATTTAAAGTTCGTGGTATTTGCTTTTCTTTGTTCTCGTCAAGTCTATATAACGGAGGTATCCGTAAATGCTAAGATTAAATTGTAAAAAACGTATGGTTAAAAAAATATAATGTGAAGATATACTGGGAACAAAATAGAAATTTAAATTTATTATGTCTTTATGATGGCAATATTGCTTATCAGCGTAATAAATTTTTTATCGATATATAGGATCCAATAAAAAAATTATAATAAAATATGTACAATTAAAGTTAAATTACAAAAAATTTTATTAATATTATAAAGCTAATAACATCATAAATATTATTAACAAAAACAAGCCAAAATTATAATGTATTAACTAATAACTTTAAAATTATATAATAGAAACACAATTCAAGAATTATCAATTTAATTCTAAACTTATTAACAAAATATTTTTCTAGCTCTAAAAATTGTCTTTTATTTTTAATTTGATGTTTAAAATAATTGTTTTTAACTGATTATTTGTATTTTCTTCTTTCTGAACGGGAAAAAGCAAGTCGGTTGCCAAAGATGGTTTGTTTTGTCGCTTTTCTGTTATCTTGTGCACACGAGGGTTAAACAGACGGGCACCTACAATGTAAAGTGGTTTCCAAACTACTAACCAACATCCTTGTCCTCGCCACGATTAGAACCTGGAGCCTGTGATACGAAAGGCCAAAGCGTTAGCCAATTGGCCATCAGGGATCCGTGGTGGCAAAAGTTCATATCGAAAAGAATAGAATAGTACCAAATTTATTGCCGAATAGTTTTCTTAATACCATTATCATTTCAAAAACATTGAAACAGTTATCAATATATTTGTTCAGAAAATAAAGAAATATTTTCAATAACATCATATAAAAATTATCAAAGAATGTAAAAAAAAAAAAATGAGTACTATATTTTTATTTAAAAATTATTTAAAAATTTTTCCTGAACGTCTAATAATTTGTTCTTCATTACTTTATGAAATTAAATTAAGATTTTAATTCATAAAAATTATAATTTTTTAATTTTTGACTGCAAATATTTTTTTTAATGTTACGTTGTCTTGAAAACAAACACAGACTTCTTCCAAGCTGATATAAATTGTTTCACATTTATTGATAACCCCTTTTAAAATGCCTGCCATGTCTAAAAAATAACTTAAAGTATTTTAACATGAATAACAGTTTTGTACAATAACACCAAAAAGAGACCAGTTTTTCTTTCTACCTCGGCAGTAAAGAATTTCGATTGGATCCGACAAAATAGATACCTTCCATTTCCCGGTGACTAAAAGCCTTTGCGATTAATTGATCATTCGTATTTCTCGTTCCCAATCTGCGAAAACAAACTGCAGAAAGGCAAAGAAGACGAGCAGAAGTCTATTTCAGGGGAGATGAAAGAAAATCCTCAGTCTTCCAGTTCGCTCCAGAGTCGTATAGATCAACCTCCGAGCAAGAAAGCAGAATCAATTTCGCCGGGGCATCGTTTATTTACGATTTCCTTGTCGAAAATCAGCTGTCACTTTCCCTTCGCCCCGACACTGTTAGAACAAAAGAAAAATGGCCGAACTGTACTGCATTTGTTGCCGTCACTGCACTGTCCGTCCAAAAGGACACAATGAAGTGGTACCCAACCCCTCCTGTCCTTTCTCCTTTGCTGTCCTTTATTTTTGATGGACGAAGATCTGATCATACATACGCGAGAAAGGCTGAGATTGGATTACGAATCGGTCCTTTGTTTATTTTTTTTTTTTCCTCCCCTTGCACTTTGTTCTGCAGCACTGCTTGCTGGTGTTTTCTTCTTTCTTTTTTCTTTTTTTATTCATTTATTCCCCTTTATTTTTTTTTTTTTTTTTGCTTTCCCTATCCTCCCATTGTTGTTCCAGAGTCACGACCTCTCGGGAATACCAATCGTCTCTTAATCCCCACTCACTCATATCTCTCTCTCCTCTTACCATCCCTGCTCCTCCGCATCTTCCGATGGATGGATGGGGGAGAAGTGTCCGGACGGAATCTTTTATTTAGTTAGCACTCCAAGTGCAGGATGCGTGGAGGAAGTGGAAGTCTTGGAACGGAAGCGGAATGTTCGGTTTCGAAGCTCTAATTCCTCTTGGGTTAGTTTTTTCCGAGACGCGAATAAAGCGATGGCATCCTGTATCTCTTCCGAACGAGATTGAATCAAGAAGAGATAAAAAAATTAAAAAGGTAAAAAAATAAATGGAAGACTCGTGGGAAAAGAATGAGTGTTGAGACTTTTCAATCTAAATTTAAACGTGGAAAGCTCTTGATTTACCAACAGAAGGAATAACTGTTTATACAAAAAAATAATTAGTTTTATATGTGTAAATTTTAAATAAAACGTCAAAAATATTCTTTATTTAAATATTTTTTAGTATTATTACACATACATACAATGTATCATAACAAAATATATATTGCATTTTGAAGAATTTGTACTTTGCTAAGTATTAATTATATAATTGTTAATAAATATCTGAACAATATTTAAACGGATAAGTTATCCTAAACAAAACAAGACTTACAACTTTTAATATTTTCACTGGTATACACCAGTTTATGCCAGGAAACTAACGTTTCCATGTTAAAAAACCCACACAAAACCAAAAATATCTGGAAGCTTATAGTGGCATATGAAAATAAGTGCAAAAACTAATACGGAGAGGTGCATTTTGAAGCCGAAATTTCCAACGAAACCAGACGTTTATCGTATTGGAATATTTCCTCCAGGAAATTTATATGGGCAAAGCATAAAACCAAACTTTCTGAACCACAGGTTTCGAACCTGAAGCCTTCATTACCAATGGCTAGAGCGCTAGTCAGTTGAGGCTTTTTTTCTAAGAGATGAAACACTCAATTTAAGAACCATTATCCAAAAATAAGTAATAATGCCAAACAATAATAGCTATTTATAGAAAAAAATTAGTATTAATTTTAATAAAGCGTCAATAATGTTTTGCATTTAAAGTTTTTTTAGCATTATTATACAAACATATATTGTATCATAACACAATATGCATATCATTTAAAGGAATTGATATATTTCAAAGTATTAATTATATAACTATGAATAAATATCTGAAAAATATTTTAACGAATATTTTTTATTTGTTTAAATTATCCTAAATAAGACAAGACTTAAAAACTTTAATGTTTTCACTGGTATACACCAGGTCTTAGATTCTGCCAGAAACTCACGTTTCCATGTTAAAATAACCACACAAAAACAAAAAATTGTGGAAGCTTATGTTTGCATATGAAAATAAGTGCAAAAACTAATACGGAGAGGTACATTTTGGAGCCGAAATTTCCAATCAAACTAGACGTTTATCGTATTGGAATATTTCCACCGGGAAGTTTATATGGGCAAAGCATAAAACCAAACTTTCCCAACCAAAGAAAACAAGAACTATTCCGAATATTTTGCATTTCTGCTCCCTGGAAAACGAGCGAAGGCATCTTAGCTTCGGTGGAAACGTTAAAGAAACATTCGAAATTGGCGAATGCGGTTCTAAATCCAATGTTTATTGCGAACAAATATTTGCTTTAGCTTGTTTACAGTGTCTTCTTTCCCCCTTCTACCGATGCCTAAACTCTAGGGAAATGGCGGTAATCAAACAGAAAAAGAATTTTAGGGAAGAACAAGATTATTTTTTTTCCTTTTTTGATTTGAAAGTCACATGGTCTCGTAGAGTAAACAATGTCAATAAAAGTGTCAATTAAAGTTCAATTCGGGAGTTGTTTTACACGTGGTAGAACGCTAAAGGCAATTTTTATTTCTTTTTTTTTGGTCGCTAAACAGAAGAGTGATATCATTTAAAGTTCGTGGTATTTGCTTTTCTTTTGTTGTCGCCAAACCTAGATAATGGAGGAATTCGTAAATGCAAAGGTTAAAGATTACAAAATTTTTGTGGCATAAATTAATATAAAGATGTATTTCTAACAAAATGGAAATTTAAATGTATTATGTCTTTATGATGACAATACTGCTTCTCAGCGTAATAAATTTTTATATCGATATATATGATCCAATAAAAATGTTTATAACAAAATATGCACAATTAATGTTAAATTACAAAACATAATGTTATTAATATTATAAAGTTAATAACATTATAAATATTATTAAAAAACAAGTCAAAGTTATTAGTTAATACATTATGATTTTAAAATTATATGATAGAAGTACAATACAAGAATTATCAATTTAATTGTAGCCTTAAGCACAAAACATTTTCTAGCTTCTAAAAATTGTCTTTTATTTTTAAATTGATGTTTAAAACAATTGATTTTAACTGATCAGTCGTATTTTTTTCTTTCTGAGTGGGAAAAGCATGGTAGCAAAGATGGTTGGTTTATCGCTTTTCTGTCATCTTGTGCCCACGAGGGTTAAATAGACAGGGGAACCTACAATTTAAAGTGGATTCGAACCACTAACACATCCATGGCACGGCCCCGATTCGAACCTGGAGCCTGTGATACCAAAAGGCCAAACCGTTAGCCAATAGGCCATCAGGGCTCTGAGTTGGCAAAAGTTCCTCTCAAAGAATAGAATAGTAACAAATTTATTGCTAAACAGTTTTCTTATTACTATTATCATCTCAAAAAACATTAAAACACTTATCAATATATTTGTTCAGAAAATAAAGAAATATTTCATTAACTTCATATAAAATTAACAACAAATGCAAAAAAAAAAAAATAATGATTAGTACAGTTTTATTTTAAAATTATTCATAAAATATAATTATTTTATTTTTTGTTTCATTAGGACTGCAAATAATTCATAAGATTTAAGTTATCTTGAAAACAAATATACAATACTTCATATATTCCCAAGTTGATGTATATTGTTTTACGTTTAATTGATAATCTATTCTAAAATGCCTGCGATGTCTACCAGATAACTTTAAAAAGATGGCATCATCAAACATTTTTGTAAAATAAAACTAAAATAAAGAAAGATAAGATTTCTTTTTACTATTAAAGAATTTCGATTGAATCCGACAAAATAGATATCTTCCATTTCCCGGTGACTAAAAGGCCTTTGCGATTAAATGATCATTCGTATTTCTCATTCTCAATCTGCGAAAACGAACTGCAAAAAGCAAGAACACGAACAGAAGTCTTTTCAGGGGAGAAGGGAGGGGGGGATAATCCACAGTCTTCCAGTTTGCTTCAGAGTCACATAGATCAACCTCCGAGCAAGAAAGCAGAATCCAATTTCGCCAGGTCATCGTTTATTTACGATTTCCCTTGTCGAAGATCAGCTATCACTTTCCCTTCGCCCCGACAATGTTAGAACAAAGAAAAATGGCCGAACTCTACAGCATTTGTTGCAGTCACTGCAGTTGTCCGTCAAAAGGACACAATGAAATGGTGGGCAACCCCCTCCTGTCCTTGCCCTTTGCTGGCCTTTATTTCTGATGGAGGAAGATCTCATCATACATACGCGAGAAAGGCTGAGATTGGATTACGAATCGCTCCTTTGTTTTTTTTTTCCTCCTTGCACTTTGTTCTGCAGCACTGCTTGCTGGTGTTGGCTTCTTTTCTTTTTTTTTTTTTTTCTTTCTTTTCATTTATTCCCCTTGCAGTTTTTTATTATTTATTATTTTTTTTTTTGCTTTCCCTCTTCTCCCATTGTTGTTCCAGAGTCACGAACTCTCAGAATACCAATCCTCTCTTAATCCCCTCACTCACTCATATCTCTCTCTCTCTCAGCATCCCTGCTCCTCCGCATCTTCCGATGGATGGATGGATGGAGGAGAAGTGTCGGACGGAATCTTTTATTTAGTTAGCACTCAAGTGCAGGATGCGCGGAGGAAGTGGAAGTCTTGGAACGGAAGCGGAATGTTCAGTTTCGGAGCTCTAATTCCTCTCGGGTTATTTTTTTCCGAGATGGAATAAAGCGATCACATCCTGTATCCTTTCGAACGGGATTGAATCAAGAAGAGAAAAAAAAATTAAAAAATGAAAACAGAAGACTCATGTGAAAATGAATGTGAGAATGAATTTGAGACTTTTCAACAAAAATTTAAACGTGGTTTGTTATTAAAATTTCTTGATTTATGATTTGCCAATAAAATTACATATTTTTTTCAAGTATAAACATAGCTATCAAGTTCAAACAAAATTATAATTATTCTATTTTTTGTTTCACTAGGACTGCAAATAATTTTTAAGGTTACATTATCTTGAAACAGACACTTCATATATTGCCAAACTGATGTATGTTGTTTTTATGTTGATTGATAACCCTGTTTAAATGCTTGTCATGTCTAACCGGAAAAATTAGAAGATTGCATAATCAGTAACATTTTTGTAAAATAACACTAAACAAGTAATATAAAGAAAAAATTTAAGTCTATTAGTACTTTTTTTTTGTATGTTGCAGAAAGTTTTTATAAATAATTTTCATTCATTTTTTTAAGTTAGAAAAATTCTCTCTCTCTCTCTCTCTCTCTCTCATATACACACTTTCCATCTCTCTCACTAATTTATTCAAATGTTTCATTTTCCATTTTGTTCCCTCCTGACTCAGACTAAAACACAGAATGAAAATAAATGATCTACACTCTTCGCCAATGAAGGTATTTATTCTTAAATTCATATCCTACAAAATATATCTTATATAAACGAAATTTTTTTCTAACATGTAAAAATAATATTTAATTAAGGAATTAATATTTGAAAAACTGTATTAACATCCAGTGCCATCCGCTACAAGTTTTAAAGCATGTATTTGAACTAGAGTGGATGAATACAAATTATTTTATTAACGATTAAAAATTCGAACAAGATATATAAATATATATAAGGAGAATATAAACTAATAGTAGGAATTGAAGAAAAAGAAAGGTTTTCATTTCAAGTTGAAATTTTCCTGTTACATCTCGCGCCCTCTATTGGTAGATACATGCAACTTAAATATAAAAGAACTAAAATTAATTAGTTAAATTTAATTAATGCATGCATATTTGAAAAACTGTATTAACATCCAGTATCATTCACTACAAGTTTTAAAAAATGCATTTGAACTTCAGTGATTTATTAACGATTGAAAATTTGAATAAGATATATAAATATATACAAGGAGAATGTGAACTAATAGTAGGAATTGAAAAAGATTAGTTTTATCTTTCTATCTCGGCAGCAAATTTCGATTGGGTCCGACAAAATAGATATCTTCCATTCTCCGGTGACTAAAAGACTTTGCGATTAATTGATCATTCGTATTTCTCATTCTCAATCTGCGAAAACTAACTGCAAAAAAACAAATAAGACGGAACAGAAGTCTATTTCAGGGAAGAGGAGAGATAATCCACAGTCTTCCAGTTCGCTCCAGAGTCACATAGATCAACCTCCGAGCGAGAAAGCAGAATCAATTTCGCCGGGGCATCGTTTATTTACGATTTCCCTTATCGAAAATCAGCTGTCACTTTCCTTCGCCCCGACACTGTTAGAACAAAAGAAAAATGGCCGAACTCTACTGCATTTGCTGCCGTCACTGCACTTGTCCGTCCAGAAGGACACAATGAAGTGGTACCCAGAACCCACCCCCTCCTGGCCTGGTCCTCTGCTGGCTTTTATTTCTGATGGAGGAAGATCTCATCATGCATACGCGAGAAAGGCTGAGATTTGATTACCAATCGGTCCTTTGTTTATTTTTTTCTCCCCTTGCACTTTGTTCTGCAGCACTGCTTGCTGGTGTTAGCTTCTTTTCTTTTTTTTCTTTCCTTTTCTTTTTTTTTTCATTTATTCCCCTAGCAATTCTTTTTATTTTTATTATTTTTTGCTTTCCCTCTCCTCCCATTGTTCTTCCAGAGTCACGACCTCTCAGAATACCAATCTCTCTTAATCCCCACTCCCTCATTCTCTCTCTCCTCTCAGCATCCCTGCTACACCGCATCTTCCGATGGATGGATGGATGGAGGCGGAGTGTCTGGGCGGAATCTTTTATTTAGTTAGCACTCAAGTGCAGGATGCGTGAAGGAAGTGGAAGTCTTCGATCGGAAGCGGAATGTTCGGGTTTCAGCTCTAATTCCTCTCGTGTTGGTTTTTTCTTGAGACAGAATAAAGCGATCGTATCCTGTATCGTTTCCGAACGGGATCGAATCAAGAAAGGATAAAAAATTTAAAAAAAGTTTGTGGGAAAAAGAATGAATGTTGAAACTTTTCAATTAAAATTTAAACGTGGAAATCTTTTGATTCATGATTTGCCAATAACAATGTTTTTTCAAGTAAAAACCATAAAGTAAAGACCTATTGTTTTTATTAAAACAGCTATAAAGATTTTTAGCAGAAAAATTTAAATGCGCATAAATTTTACATTTTAAATAATTTGTGGTTTTATTATATAAAAATTGATCAACGTTCGGATATACTTCGGGTATAAATAACGGGTATAAATAACGGGTATAAATAACGGGTATTTAGACCAGGTCAATTGCCAGATTACTATGGAGTCTTTCTACACTGCACATAGACTTTCGAAGAACAATCATGGCTGGTCATGCCTGGTGGCCATGATGTTTGCATTTATCACTGTACTCATGATAAAACTATATACATATTTTCTTCCTTTTGAATACACATAAGTTTGCAATATATAATATATAATTTGAATACATATAAATATAGCAATGCATAATTTGAATATGCACTCATGTCCATAAATTAAAGATAATGAAGTTCAGGCAAAGAAAGTCAGAAGCAAAACAAATTTGCCTTATTTGTAATATCTATTTATTAAACAAAAGGTAAAGATCAAAAAAGATGCTATATGTTTGACATAATTAATAAAAATTGCGATTTTTACTCCCTGAAGCAAATTTCAAAAAAGAACCTATTTACAAAAAACAGTATAACATGGTTTGTATGATGGTTAATATGGAGTATGTCTCCGGACGATGCAATACAGGCCTTACAACGCCTAGGCATGCTGAGTATCAAATTATCAATCTGATCTTGGGGAATATTACACCACTCATCAAGCAATGCTCTCCGAAGTTCCGGTTGACTGGTGGGAAGGGGTTGACGGGCTGCAATTCGTCGGCCAAGCATATCCCACACATACTCTATTGGATTCAAGTCCGGTGAGTATTCTGGCCAATCCATATGGGTGATATCCTCCTATTGAAGGCATTCGTCTACAATGTTTGCACGGTGAGGACGGGCGTTGTCATCCATAAACAGAAATTCAGCACCCATGGCGCCCCGAAAAAACGTACATGATGTTCAAGAATGACATCCCGATAGATGTGGCCTGTCATCGTTACACTCTGAACATGCAGGTCAGTTCTGGAACCAAGAATAATTCCTCCCCAAACAAGCCATCCTGCACCACCGTAACGGTGTCGTTCAATGTTGTTCTCTTTGTGGTAACGGGAACCTGGCGCTCAGCCGTATGAAAGTCCGGCGAGAATCAGACTGCAAACTAAACCTGGACTCGTCGGAAAACATCCCACAAGACCACTGTTGCGGTGTCCACAATGCATGCTCTCTACTCCAGGTTAATCGCAGGCGACAGTGAGTTGCGGTAAGTGGAACACATCTGACAGGCCTTCGAGCATAAAGACCAATGGGCCCTAAGCGTCTGTACACGGTCTGCCTTGAATCTGTCGTACCGGCAGCTGAAAGAGCTGACGAAACAGGTCTGATGCTGTGCTCCATCTGTTTCTTTTGGCAGTAACTGCTAAATACCGGTCCTCATTCAGCGTTGTAACTCGGGGACCTGTGCTGTAACATCTACTCACATTACCATCATCTTGGAATCGTTGCAAAGCCTGGCAGGATGACACTCTGTGCGATTCCAAGTTCCTCGGGTGCTTTCCAGCTGGGTACGTCCACATTCAGTCGTCCGATAATTCTACCACGTGAAAAAATCATCCAAATGCTTCCTTTGTGCCATAACTATGCGGTTATTGCACAGAAAGGCATTTAAAGCGCTTGTGAACAATTTTACTTCTTTGCCACCATTCCTTATATACCCCTCTTTACACTCTCGTCATTGTGACGTATATCCGCGCCATCTGGTGGTTTCCTGTAATTTACATATTCTTCTTCAAGATGTGTGATAATTCTACATGTGAAATTTTTATTTTAGAGTTCAATTTCTGCGTGATTCTGAATTATCCTTAATTTATGGACATGTGTGTATATGTTTTTTTTATCACTTTACGGTCTATTTGTGCACAAATTTGGCTAATTGGACCGGGACCTACAGCTTAATGTGGATTCCCAACCACTAACAAACATCCATGCCACCGCCAGGGTTTGGTACCACGATGACGGCTGTGGCCAGGATGGCGCTGGCCAATTTGCCATCAGGCCGCTTGAAAAAAAAAAAATATATATATATATATATATATATATATATATATATATATATATATATATATATATATATATAAGATTATAGTTCCTATTACACATAGCTATATGAATTAATTTTATTTTTTGGAATTTGTGTATTTCCTTCTTGTGAATGTAAAAATGTGTTTTAAAAATAACAGATCTGTATATCTGAAGCCCTCCCCCTAAATCAATGAAATATGGAACCATTGTTTAGCAATACGTAACT